>JAZAYU010000080.1:238390-543489 GCA_038501625.1 Corbicula japonica
TATATTTTAATACATTTTAATAATAATTGGTAGGTTTTGTCCAGATATGATTGCTTTAAGCAAACGTCGTTGCAGGAATGTCGACGTCGCATTCGATTGGTCGAATGACGTCGCGTCAGCCATATTAATGATTTCGTGCATTGTTTGGGTCAATCTAAAACTTCTGACAAGAAGATATTGCATGAGAAAATCCGAAAAATAAACAAGAAATTGGGCCGAAAAAATAACTAACGAAATTCATATTTCATGCATTTGCAGTTGTTTTACGATAGAATTTCTTCGATATAATTCAATATCCTTTGGTCAGTAGTTTTAGATTGACCCAAACAATTCACAAGATCATTAATAGCAATTTTCAAATTTTTAAAACTTTTTTTTTCGAAAGTGTATTTTCACCAAAATCCGATTTAAGAGATTTTGAGCTCTTTTAAATGAATATATCTCTCCAAAAATAAGGATGTTTGACTGGCTGCTTTAGACAGGTGTGACTGTATTCCTAAACATTACTTTGTAAAGTTGATTTGTCGTTCTGACGTCATATTGCTGAGAAGCCGACAAAGCTTTGAAGTTTCCGATTTTTTCTTTGATAACGTGCCGCTTTAAAAAGGCGGGAATTTTGCACACGAGTCTTACTCAGAAGTCAGTAACCATATTTGACTTGGCGGTCGGCAAGAAAAGTTGTGATTTTCGACTAGAAAGAATTGAAATCCAAACTTTCTTCAAACTTCAAAAGAATTCTTGACAGTAAGTACTGTACATAATTTTAATTTTCAGTTGTCTTAATATGCATTGATGTTTTAACATGCATTGATTTTTATGTTTTATGCCCCCCCCCCCCCCCCCCCCCCTCAGAGTGCATTTGCAGTTGTCCGTCCGTCTATCCAATTGTCCGTGGCATTCCTTCCGGGTGCGTAACTCCTAAACTGCTAAAATATTTAAGCTACAGTCATGAAACTTCATGAAAAATGTTGTCCATCATCAGCTCTCAAGATACATTTCAGCTCACCTGAGCACAAAGTGATCAAGGTGAGCTATTGTGATGGCAAGTTGTCCATCGTCCGTGCGTGCGTGCGTCCGTACGTGCGTCCGTCAACAATTTCTTCAAACGATTTCTCCTCCTAACCCGCTAAGCCAAATTCAATGAAACTTGGCAGGAATAGTCCTTGCATCAAGCTCTACCAAAGTTGTTCAAAGAATTCCATTTCATGAAGAACTCTGGTTGTCATGGCAACGAAAAGGCAAATCATAGTGAAATCTTTAAAAATATTCTTGTCCGAAACTGCAAGGCCTTGAGGTTTGATATTTGGTATGTGACATAATTTTGGTATGTGACATAATTTTGGGGTCCTATACTAAGATTGTTCAAATTATGCCCCTGGGGTAAAAATTGGCACCGTCCCGTGCCTGTGTTGGGACCCTGTCTCCAACCCGCTGGGAGGGGGGCCGGAGGTCCAGCACAAATATGGCGGTTTCATATAACACGCCATATGAAGTGGGCCTCATCGAGGGCCCCCCTCCCAGCAGACCGGAGACAGAGCCCCAAGGCTGATAAGTGAGGATGGGATGATGACGATGATGATGATGATGGCACAGAGTGCATCACTAAAACCGTTCAATCACTGGGGGCTGGAAATGTAACCTTAATGCTTCAACGTTGAGATCCAGCTCCCTTGATGCATAATTCAGTGGAACATAAAATGATGAAATTTACCCCTGTGTGACGTTAAATCTTATTTTTAAAATTTGAACAACTGCGGTGCTATATACATATTTATAACAAACGGCACCTTCCCAGGACCATGTTAAAAAGAATGAGTAACTAATAACATATATACTATATTTACACTATAAAACAAGGGTGATTTTGCCACACAGGGGTAGTGATAAGATCATTGAAGATGAAGACATGGCCAGCTCTTGTTTCTCATGTTAAATTTAAAACTTACTTGGTCGTTGTTCCTTTCTACGGCCATTCTTCCCCTACCGCTGTTTCAAGTAGGGCAGTTGTCAGTTACTGGCGAATGTATCTGCTTAGTACTGGTTACCCGCTTACACCAGAGTGTAAGCATGCCCAGGAACGGTGCGTAGGTTAACTGACCGCTGTGATATGACTGAAATACTGTTGAAAACGGCGTAAAACCCAAAAACAAACAATGGTCGTTGTTCCCTAGGTAACAGCATGACTTGACCAGAGGTTTGCGGTAGGGTATGTTCCACTCAGGTCAGTTCTGCATGCCCACCTGCATGTTAATTGTACATGGTGAGCCTGTTCCTTTAAAGTTTGGGGTTCAGGGATGCTGTATGGTGGGTTTTTGGGGGAGGCCGATGCGAGGTTGCCGAGGCACGGATACCATTCAGTTTTTCAATTTTTTATTTGTTTTATTCCTAGTTTTCCTATTTGGGTTTGTTCGAAATTTACGAAATTGGCGTAGGAGTCTGTGTGCTTCCTAAAGTGCCAGACACATATTCCTGGGGGGGGGGGGGCATTTTATAAATGGGGGACACCTCGGCACATATATTTAACAGGCCTGTGAGGTGCCTTATAATTAAGGGAGGGCCAAGCATGGGGCCACCTGAGCGAGAGGTCAGGTGTTCTTACTCCCATTTATAATGTTTAATATGTCAGAGGACAGAATGCTCTGAAAGAACTTGAATGGGGCCTTTAATGTTAGTGAGTGACTGGCACTGAAGTACATATTTAGGAAGCACACAAGGCTCCTTGAGTAGACACTATGTCTAATAGACATTATTTAAATCTTACGGTATTATCATACCGGTAACCCATGACCAGCGGAGTCGCACAACCGGGACCTGGACAGTCCAAGCACACGCAGGGCGGCCCCACTGGCCATAGAATTATGTATTATTTCTATTTAAAACTATTTATTTATGACGTTCTAGTATAACATTATATCCGCATCCGTAAAAAATCGAAACAGTTCAGAGTTCGAGGACCTATTCCATGTATCCGTAGTCCGCAGTACGCATCCGTATACGCATCCGCATCCGCAAGTCGAATCGCTCAGCGAGCGATTCGTTTGCGGATATGCGGATGCGGACCCTTTTTGCGGACAATTCTAATTACACCTAGTTAATTATTTTCAATTGAAATACACCAAAATTGGTATTTTTGTCCCATTTATTGAATATTTACATAATATACATCTGCATACTTCTACTGTTTCATTTTTGTTAACTTTTCTTCTGAAAACAAAATGCACGAACTCCCAAGCCAAACATTGGGCAAGATTTGCCCATGAAAACAGACATTTATTTTAAAGATTCATAAATAAATTATATACCGACTGGTAAAGCTTGTCAGACGTTAGCATTTCAAATTGCAATGCTTTTTTAGTTCATTTACGTTCAAATGACTGTGTGGATTTCCATATAACCCAGAAAATAAACGCTAATCACTGTAAAATGAAAATTAAAGTAAAAAGCAGCATAAAATAAATGAAAACATACTTGAAATACTTATACTGTAATTAAAGGGTTAAGACAGAGGGCAGCTTAGACATTTTACTTACAAAAATGATTACGTATGCGGGTACATGGAATATGGCACCCGCACGATAACTCTGCGGATACAGTTACTGATACGGGTGGCTACGGATGCGGGTGCGTATGCGTGTACAAGAAATAGACGGCATTCTCTAGAGGTCTTCTACCAAGGTTGTTCGAATATTGCCCCTGGGTTTAAAATTGGCCCTGCTCTGTCGGACAGTATTTGGTACAAAAACGCTTAGTTTAACTATATAATTATTATATAGAGAAATTTAAAAATATATATCTTTTTCTCTAAAACCACTTTGCCCAGAGCTTTGATATTTGTTATGTGACATTTTCTATTGAACTTTCGACTTTTGATGAATTAAACCTTGACCAAGTGACTTAATTTTGAAGCTTTTGCCTTTATTTTCCTTACAGTTATTACAGCTCAATCTGATTTTGGTGAAAAATACACTTTCGAAAAAAATTGTTTCAAAAGTCGCTATTAAAGTATTAATGATTTTGTGAATTGTTTTCGGTTAATCTAAAACTACTGACCAAAGGATATTGAATTATATCGAAGAAATTGTATCGTAAAACAACTGAAAATGCATGGAAAATGGATTTCGCGTTAGATCTACTAACGCGATATTTTCGGCCTATTCCATTCCTATTCAATAAATAGGACAAAAATACCAATTTTGGTGTATTTTAATTGAAAAATAAAAAATCTTGTTATTTTTTCGGATTGTATTTGATGTCATGCAATGTCCTCTGGTCAGTATTTTTAGATTAACCCAAACAATTCACAAAATCATTAATAGCGACTTTTGGAAACAATTTTTTTCGAAAGTGTATTTTCCACCAAAATCAGATCGAGCTCCTTTAATCTGTAGATTTGAACATTTTAAATTTTATGGAGTTTATAGGTCTTTGACCTTCGAACCCTGCCTAGTCGTGACTTCTGGTGAGCGACCTAGGCCCCCAGGGCCCCTTCTTTATATCCCTTCCATCCACGTAGCATTGGTTTCTACAGACCGTTTGTCCGTTGACCGCCATAAGTTTGCCCGCTATTTTTCCCCTGAATTTGAATTCGGTTGGATTTCAATGAAACTTTACATGAAGTACTTGCTACTTTCATTGCGCATATTGCCCGGAAGTTCGGATTGTAAATTTTAGCGGAGCTATCAGACGAGTGATTTTAGCTCAGCTCATGTCGTGAGACATTCGTTTTCGACACGCGGTGTTCAATACAAGCTCTATTAACTAATGAAGTATAAATGTATAATAACTTATTATATTATTTCAGATGAAGGAAGCAATTAGGAGAAAAAGGAAGCAATTAGGGTGCTTGCCCAGGTCGAAGTACGACATTATTGTCAGATGTTTAAACGGATCGTTCGATGTCCCTGTGAAGAAACGGACACCTGAAGAGAATAATTGTTTGGCCATGATTAGAAAACGTAAGGACTTCGAGCTTGGTGACCGGGGTTCTTTATTGTGTGGCGGAAAGCAAGTCCTTGTGAAAGAAGATCTTCCTAGATTTGTTGAGAAGATGTTCATGGAAAACAAAGGATGTGGAGCAAGGGTTATTTACAACAAACTGAAAGTAAATTACACGGGGTTCTCGGAACAAGCTATCCTTGAAATACTGTACAATAGCAAGTATTACCATGAGAAGTATCCGAGATTTACAAACAAGCCAACGCCAAAGACAATTACAGAAGAGGAACCAGGCAAAAGATGGCAGATTGACATAATTAACATGAAAAATCAAAGTGTTAGCTACAAGGGGTCCACATACAGTTATATTCTACAAGTCGTGGACGTTTATTCTAGGTACGTTATGCCAAAACCCCTGAAAACGAAGAGTTCGCGTGAAGTTGCAAAGGCATTAGAGGACGTGTTGATGGTTAACCTTGCCCCTGACATCATCCAATGTGACAACGGACTGGAATTTAAAGGCCCTAGTATGAAACTTTTGTTGAACAAGTACAACATCAAAATGATCAATAGTAGGCCGTATCATCCTCAATCACAGGGCAAGTGTGAAAGGTCAAACAGTGTTATAAAGGCCAAGATTCTATTTGCAACAAAAAGTAAACGTGGATTTAACTGGGTCGAAGGGCTTCAAGATTTAGCCTATGCCATAAACACAAGTTTCAAACGAGTTCTTGGGGGTCTCACGCCCTTTGAAGCCTACTACGGAAGAAGTCATGTTTTTACCAAAGAACGTCATAGTTCTCGTGAAATAAAGAAAACCATACGGCGAGCAAATAAAAAGGCTTACAGGTCGCTGTTGAAAAACGCAACTTCCCCAAGCAAGTACAAAGTAGGAGAGACAGTATTAATTCGCTATCCCTTTCGAAAATCCAGGGTGCCAACCAAAAGATATGTTATCGAAGGCAAGGTAGAAAAAGTAAAACGAAATGGTGTTTATATCGTGTCATTTCAAGTACCGAACAAACCCGAACTTGGATTCGTAAGCAAATCGGTTGGGGTCGAAAACATGACTAGCCTAACTGTTGCGTTAGAGAAACAACGAAAAATTAAAAAACATTCATTAAAACAGAACCGCTCAGAGAAACAAAATCACAGAACTAAGTACTATCATGTTTTAACACACCATGAAAATCTGCAGTTGTTGGATGGGGTGAATATTGCCATGGACCCAAATCCGGATGGAAATTGTCAATTTGCTGCTATATCGCATCAACTTGGTAAAATTGGTATATACAAAGACGTAGATGCTTTACGTAAGGAAGCAGTCCATCACATTGTAGAAAACAGATATTTCTATGAAACTTTTGTCTATGATGAAACATTTGATGAATACGTTAAGAATATGTCTAAGAATGGGACATACGGCGACAACCTCACGCTCATTGCACTTATGAGAGAATATAATTTGCAGTGCCTGGTAGTTTCTACCCGAGGACTAGAACACTCATCAATTGTGTCAGCAGATGGAAAGTTCGATGGTGATGTTGGAACAATTGCATTGGGGTATTTCCCAGAAGGATTTGGCATGCATTACGTTAGTATCCGTATCAATCAACGCGTGTACAAGGACATAATATCACGCTTAGAACAGTCGTATGACAACGGTGACTCTGGCGACAGCGCTGCGTCTGGCGACAACGCTGCGTCTGGCGACAACGCTGCGTCTGGCGACAACGGTGACTCTGGCGACAACGGTGACTCCGGCGACACCGCTGCGTCTGGCGACAACACTGCATCTGGCGACAACGATGACTCTGGCGACAACGATGACTCTGGCGACAACGCTGCGTCTGGCGACAACGGTGACTCTTGCGACAACGGTGACTCCGGCGACAACGGTGACTCTGGCGACAACGGTGACTCTGGCGACAACGGTGACTCCGGCGACAACGGTGACTCCGGCGACAACGGTGACTCCGGCGACAACGGTGACTCTGGCGACAACGGTGACTCCGGCGACAACGGTGACTCCGGCGACAACGGTGACTCCGGCGACAACGGTGACTCTGGCGACAACGGTGACTCCGGCGACAACGGTGACTCTGGCGACAACGGTGACGTCTCTGTGTGTTCAGCCCTGAAAGAGCTTCAAGATATGATAAACAATAGGAGGGCACAGAGGCGAACGACTTTTCCATTTCTGATGTTACCACTTCACATTCAAGTTGAAATTTTTAAGTTCTGCATACAATCAAACCCGTCAATCCAGTTTGTGTTGGCGAAGGTCGGCAAACCCTTTAGAGATTTAATAAGGTCAATGAGTTTGCAAACACCTAGAATTTACATTCGGCCGGATATTGGACTAGATACTAGTAACAGAAATCCTGTTAGCGTTCGTTTCCTATTAACAAGAGCGGGCAGAAACAGCGGTCTTATTTCGGCAATAAAAGAAATCATCAAGGGGCCAAAATGGGCAAACGCATGGCTGCGTTTGCGTGTTAGTGGAATCGGTTGGTATGATATCATAGATGTCATGTACAGACATTACAGGTGAAATATACATGTATATCGGTGTTTGGAAACCTGTTATGTTATTTTTGTGATTGATGATTATGTTCTTCTACCGGAAATTTGTTGTCATTTGCTCATTTAATGGTAACTTTTTACGAAGCACATTTGGGATATTTTGGCTGCTACTAAAATGAATGTATATATGTATATTATGTCTGGTCAAAATGCTACAGTTGGATTAAAATTTAAATGCTGTTCTATGTTCTTCAATATTACTTTGAAAAATCCTGTCAGTATACCAATAAATGAAAAAAGTACAAGTTTGTTGAATCTCTTGAATGAAACAAATTATAAAATACAAAATGTAAAATGAATATGTGATGATGATGATGACAAAACATTTGTGATGATGATGATGGTAAAAAAAATTGTGATGATGATGGTGGTGGTGATGATGATGACAGTGGTTATGATGATTGGGGTTTGATGATTGTGGTGATGATGATGATGATAATGATGATGATGATGATGATAACAAACGTTTTGGGATGATGATGACAGCGATGTTTATCGGACGATGATGATGGTTATAATGATGATGATAAGATTTTAGATGATGATGACGGCGATGTTTATCGGCCGACGATGATGATAATGATGATGATGATAACAAAATATTTGTGATGATGATGATGGCGATGTTTATTGGCCGATGATGATGATGATATTCTCATCGTCGTCATCATCATCACAACATCCTCATTATCGACCGAAAACATCGCTGTCATTATCATCACAAAAAAAAATTTTGTGATCACCATTACGATCATGATAATGGATATGATGATGTTGGTTTTGATGGTGATGATGATGGTGGTGTTGGTGAAGATAACAACGATGATGATCATTGGGGTGTTGATAATTGATGTGATGATGATGATGATGATGATGATGATGATAACAAACGTATTTTGATGATTATGACAGCGATGTTTATCGGTCGATGATGATTATTATAATGATGATGATTATGATGACAAATGTGTTTTGATGATGCTGACGGCGATTTTTATCGGTAGATTATGATGATGATGATGTGCTGACCGTCGTTATCATCATTACAAAACTTTTGTCATCATCATCACCATCGACCGAAAAACATCGCAGTTATCATCATCACATTTTTTGTGATCTTCATTACGATGATGATAATGGTGATGATGATGATGGTGTTGATGATGATGATGACCTTGATGATTGTGGTGATAATGATGGTGATGATGATGACAATGATGATAAAAGTTTGTGATGATGATGATGACGGTAATTTTGATCGTCGTCATCATCATCAAAACTTTTGTCATCATCATGACGATGATGATGATAATGGCGTTAATGGTGACGATGATGATGATGGTGTTAATGGTGACGATGATGATGTAATTGATGATGATGACAATGGTGATGATGATTGGGGTTTGATGATTGTGATGATGATAACTGCGATGTTTATCGGCCGATGATAATGATTATAATGATGATGATGAAAAAAGTTTTTTATTATGTTGACGCCAATGATTACCGGCCGCCGATGATGATGATTATGATGATGATGATGATGCTGATGATGATGATGATGATGATGATGATGACGATGATGATTATTTTCATGATGGTATTGATGACGTTGATGCAAATTGTAGTTATGATGATGATGATGATGATGATGATGACGATGATGATGATGATGATGATGATGATGATGATGATGATGATGATGATGAGATGACGATGATGATTATTTTCATGATGGTATTGATGACGTTGATGCAAATTGTAGTTATGATGATGATGATGATGATGATGATGATGATGATGATGATGATGATGATGATGATGATGATGATGATGATGATGATGATGATGATGATGATGAAAATGATGATGATGATGATGATGATGATGATGATGATGATGAGATAACGATGATGATGATGATGATGATGATGATGACGATGATGAGTGTGTACCATATTCGGAACGAATGTGGTACATTTTTCATCCGAATATGGTACAAGTTTGTACCATATTTGGTCAGGCATTTTACCCCAAAACTGCAGATACGTATATGGTACAATTAGACAGTTGTACCATATTCGGCCGAATATGGTACAAATTTGTACCATATTCGTTTTTGTACCAAATACGGTCCGACACCGCGCAATGTTAATTTATTAAACGCGGTTGCTTATTTGACGGCCCGAAAAGAAGAAATAACTGCGATAGAAGAATACTTATTTTAAATATTCTAGCCGGTGATGCGGTCACTCGTTTGGTTGTTCTTAAATACTGAGTCAGAATATTTATTGATTCTATTAAGTCAATACCCTCATTATAAAATATTATGTCTGATTAATTGATTTATACATACCCAACCTCTTTAAATATTTAACAGATTTAAATTTGCGATTTATATTCAGATCATTTTGACGTCTGCTGAAAGACACATGATAAAAAAATTAACTGGACCCTTGGCGAACCTCAAGTTTGGCGCGTGCGCCGTATGACGTCATTTACCCGCATGCTGTTTTATTTACAATCAATATAGTGGAGAATAACCATTCTTGCATACCAGATCAGGTCATCCGGTGTTTTCACCCGTGTAGGAAATTTCGATCCTACACCCCCCCCCCCCCCCCCCGTGTAGAATGAGTCACGTGAGTGACGTCACGTCTTCAAGTATCTGACGTAATATATTCAAGTTAGTGACGTCATTGTAAAAAAAGGTTTACGTCAATGTCAATATTTGAACATAAGGAAAATAAATTAGTTTGTCTACATACACAGAAATGTTATAAATAAAAAAAAGGTATGCAAGAAAAAGTATCTTGCACGAGACATTCGGTAAAGATAGAAAAATCTGTCACCTCGGGTGAACTGTTTTGGCGGGAACTCGGCAGAGCCTCGTTCCCGCAAAACAGTTAACCCTCGGTGACAGATTTTTCCATCTTCACCTCACACTCATGCATGATACTTATAGTCAATAAATTTGATACATACTTGCTGAATTGATGTAATCTTTTGGACTCGGACACTAAGGTAAGCGTTTTTACTGACCGTGATGATGGATTACGGATCAATGTCACGAAAAGGCTTTTATTCGGGTGGCCGAATATTTACGTACCGGCCAACATTACGTACTCTGCCAGTATGTTCAGTGATATTTATATTCAAGTTAAATAATTCGTATATATTAAATGCTTTATGGGAATAAAACTTGTAATTGATAAGTTACACAAAGCGCTCGACGGAACCGAGTCCCAGATGGATCTATTTTTCACTCGTGTCCCAGATTGATCTTTTTACTTTTTTACTCGAAATTGGACAAACTAGCACGATTTGTGCATAAATCAAATGTCGAAAATGACTTTAATAATGTATCTAACACTCCGCTCCAATCGGCTACAAAAATGAAGGGCTGCATCGGCAGAACTCGGCATCGATGTGTGTTGTTTTTTGCCCGAGTCCTAGATGGATCTCTCAAAAAACACATTAAAACCGAATGATCTCATAAACTGGCTCATCTCACAGTAAATGCTTCTCGGAATAATAATATTGAGACTAACGAATATTTGTTGCGCTACAAAACAATTTTCAGCTACGAAGTTTTCAAACAGAAAAATTAAAGTTTACCTTTGAAGCGACGGGTTTATTTACAAAAAAAAGTCCGGGATGGATCTTTTTGGTCGGTGCTCGTGACGTAGTATGATACCATTGTTATAACGTTAATTTAAATATGGTCAATGTTATGCACATAACATATCTTAAACAGAAATAAATAATTTAACATCACATACCCTAAACAGAAAGTTATGCAAATAACACGACCTTTAACAGAAAAATGTGCACATAACATACCCTAAATAAACATGTATGCATATAATATACCATAAACAGAAAGTTATGCACATAACATATGCAAAACAGAAATTAATAAACATAACATACCTTAAACAGTCATTAATGAATAAAACATGCCCTAAACAGAGTTATGCACAAATCATACCCTAAAACGGACAGTTGGCATATAACATATACTAAAATATAATATTATGCACAAACATAACCAACACAGAAAGTTATGAACAAAACATGTCCTAAATCATAAATGTATGCATATAACATACTTAAAACAGGTAGTAATGCATAAAACATGCCCTAATTAGAAATTTATGGACAAAACATATCCTAAAGGAAATTAATGGACATAACATTATCCTTAACTGAATGCTATGCACAACATATCCAAAACCGAAATTTATAATTATTTTGATTGTCCAAGCACTACATCTCTAAGGTAAGATTTGGCAAAAAGTTACAAAATTATCATTATGATACACACTCAGATAAAGTGAAACTTTCTAATAATGAATTTTTAAACACGAGAAATAAAACTCATCTAAGTTTTTTTCTCCAAATATGGTCGGTATAATTTATACACTGTAACTCCGGTTTGAAACATAGTCAGTAGACAAGTTTGATCTATACTTTTATGCAACACACTTTCAGGAAATTTACTTAAAATTATCTACAAATCAGTTGTGCAAAAAAATGATAACAAACTAATTAACCAAACATAATGGTTGAAATTATTTTGAGCCAATGACAATACAGTATTTTTCAAATATTTCGAACCTTAATTCTCATAAAGTCGCGCGTCTGAAATGTGTTTATTATAGGTCGATTTCCTCCATAATGTTGTTCGAACATTTATTGATAAACATGTATAGTTCGTCGACAATCTTCTACAGTGTTCAAGGAGGCGTGACTTAGAAAGTCTGAAAAAGGAAAATCTTATAAATATTTTAGCTTTGACTTGTTTGGCTTATGATAATCTTCATAAATTTCTTAACTCTTTATTTCATATATACGTCTGTTATCACATAGGCGACCAGTTTAGATCAAGATAATCTATTAAATCAATGTCATCGGATCGTTATTTTACACTTTTTTGTCACAAATAACCTAGTGAATCTAACAGGGAGAAGTGTCGGTCGTGATCAGACTTCACGGATGAGCCCGTTGATCCGGAAAAAAAACCTATTTTACCATGCTATAAAATTTTTCTTAATGAATAAAGGGTAAAATGGGACTTCCACGGTTGAAACCTTGTTACTCAAAGCAATGATAGACTGCTACACAGGTTTTTTTCCTGAGAATCAGTAATGTTCACATGGTGCTTTCTGATAAAGAAATTTCATAATTCACTTTCTAAAATATTCTCTCAGTATGTTTACGGGCCATTGAATGACAAAGCTACTTTCACTTTGACTATTGATTTTTGCATACCCATATATGGTTATTTAGTCGGCGACTGTTTTGTCAGTTACAAAAATAATTTCGACCATTATATACGTTATATTTTATTTTGAGGCTTGTATGAAAAATTAAACGGTCGCCCAGCTGCGCTGGGCCTGACCGTTTAATTTTCATACAAGCCTCAAAATAAACTATAACCTATACTTAAATGGAGCCAATGTATAAAAATATCAGTCTTCCAAAAAAACATGTAGAATATGAATACAAGTTGATATATTAAACAAGAGTGCCTAAGTGCCACAAATTTCACCCGTCGAAAATGAATATTCAAAAAAAAAATAAAGGGCCATAACTCTGACGTGCCTGAAGCAGTTTGGCTGTATCAAACTTGGTTGACATAATTTGCCCATTAACATTTTCCCCAAGTTTCATAAAGATCGGACAACACCTGTTTGGACTATTGAGCGGATATCGCTGTGGACGCCGCCCGGACATCCGGACGCCCGCCCGCCCGCCATGGGTGTTCCCATAATACGACCTGTCTTCGACGGGAGTATAAGAACTAAAATCAAACAATGTAGCACATGATATCAAACAAACAAAAGAAAAAATCAAGAAACATGAACAACGAAAAAAATGAAAGACATTTTCACAATTAATCTCTTTTCATAAACGTTGACAATTTTAACACATGCCAACATAGTCTTGTTTTATATGCTTAAACAACCAATACTTAGGGAGGTGTATCAGTCGTTTGTTTATGCCAACAAAAATATCAAAATAAAACATGCAAGTGCCTCAGCTTTGAGTCCAGGAGGAGAACTGCTCTTCGACCCTTCCATTTCGGATCCCACACAGTGATGGCACGTGAGGAAATTCTCGGGATCATACTTCTTCTTGATCTCCATTAACCGGCTGTAGTGGTCTCCCCAGAAGTCCTCCTGCCAGGTGGCGCTGTTCTTGGTAGGTTCGTTAAAGTACATCCCGGTCCCGAACTTTTTCATCCGTTCACTCATACCGTCAGCCATCGGGATCAGGATATGATCGTATTTAGACTGTTCGGAGAGAGGTAAGGATGTGTCGGCTAGCACAACTCCACACGACAGAACCGTGATGGCGCTTCTATAGCCAGCATTCAGGGGAGATGAATCTGTTGAAAACTCTGTTGTACGGCCTGAAAGAGTTATCTTTCGCATGAAAAGCAGTATACCAAATGAATATTACTAATGTAGGAAAAACAAACAAAAACATATTAATGCATTCTACCACAGACATTCTAAAGTAAAGAAACTCTACTTGTACATTTCACATTTAGCTGGTATTTTTGCAATTATCTAGATTCTTAAAGAAAGTCACAGCCTGTGTTTCACGAGGCGTACGGCGATAAACACGAGCAAATTTAATCAAACTTCGCAAAACTGTAAGGAGGCACTAGATTTTACAAATTGTTTTTTTTTCTAGCTACACAGCCGGACAAACATGAAATAAAAACATAAATATTTATAGTGGACTACAAGACAATATTGAAAGTGGCTGAGTCAAAAATTGGTACGGCAGAAAAAATCATCGTGGACTAATCTTGTAAGTTGTAGATGGCAATAATTTTAACCTAGGATAAAATGTCCTCCCATTCTCTATTTAACGGTGCAAGATTTCTGTACATTCAAAGAAAGGTAATTGTTTTTATCTAACAAGTATCTCAAAACAAACGTTTAGTAAAATTAAGATTTAATTGGGTACATCAGGGTAAAAGGTGTTTTCGGTAATTATTTTCGAAATTTTAATTTTTTACTATATTTGGAAAGAATATTACCAATCTATTAAGTAAGAGGTGACTTTGTTACACATTTTGATTAAAAATGTTTTTTTTTTATCGCGAAATGCACTATAAGAAAGTTGTTCTGTTAAACGATATGACGTCATTTCAAGAATTGACGTTAGCCTTTTTTAATAGTTCCATATGACCGGCGCTTATCATGGCGTTTCGTTCCCACAATCTTCGTATTCAGAATAAAGAATCAAATGTTTGAATCAATAAAATAAAATATATTTTGGAAACTTGTTCCTTATTTTGGTATTATTGAACGCAAATAAAACTTCTGAATTATAAAAAGCATTATATCAGGTGAACGTCACGCGCCGTTGTAGCCGGAAACCAGACTAGCGCCGTTCAATATGGAACTATAGCTAACAGGGTTCTCCCAGAAATTTTTTAAGGGATAGCACATCAAGATACCCGTCTGTGGAAAAAAGGCTACCCGAGCTTTCCGAAGACACCTTCTCCCGTGACGCGCCCCCAAATGGAATTATACTACCTCCAACCATTATGCCTGTACAAGACATAAATATGTTATCTTTGAAAGTTTCGAACATTTCATGTTTGTAGAAAGCGACCAAATCTTCACCAACTTTGTTCGGCTGTAACAAGGTGCCCACTAGATATATCCGGATAATATCAGGATCGGTGGCATTTTGCTCGTAATCCCAGAAGCTCGTTTTGTTCGAGAATGTGTATGAGATGGTGTACTTGTTGCATAGACTAATGACGTCAATAAATACGGATTCCTCACTTCCGTCCCATGGCGCGAACTTGTTCATGAACAGTACTAGGTGGCCGGTAACTGCAATACTGGCCGAGCCAACGGGAACAGTTACTTTCCAGTTGTCAAACAGATAATAACCTCCCCACACCCGGGGAAGACTCAGAATCAAGGAATTTAGAACAGTCAACACTTCAGAGCTGATATCCAAGTTAAATGAGTCATATTTAAACGGAATCCAAGTGTAAAACGTAACCATCCCGCTAGGCATCATGTGTAATTTGTATACAAAGTACACGACAACCCCAAATGTGCCTCCTCCTCCACCTCGAAGAGCCCAGAACAGGTCACCGTCGTGTACAGTGGTTATATTGCCGTCTAACTCTTCAATCACTGTTGTGGTTTCGGTACAAGTTGCAATTCGACCGTCTGCTAACACCACCTGTGCCCAAGGTTATAAAATTGAGCATGGAACCATGACTCAAATCTCAAGGATCTGATTGGCTGAAATGGCGACTAGTCGCCATTTCAGCCAATCAGATCCTTGAGATTTGAGACTGGTTTCCATGCTCAATTTTATAACCTTTAGCCCTGCAGATGTTACACGTCTTTCATGAGTAAAGACCATTTAGGTTTCTCCCAACATGTATTGTGAAAAAACGTGAAATATGCATATCAGGAATCGCCACATTTAGAACAAAACAACCAAAACGTAGAGATAAAAAAGAGAGCATCTGTTATTAAATGATAATTAATTATTCAAAATACAAGCCGCCGCAAACAATTAAAGAAAATGGAAACCTGAGGGGTTACCGAGATTTGGGTTAAAACCAGATTCTAGGGTCACTAATCTCACATTTGGCCAATGTTTGGATTGCCAAGCAGCAAATATCCTAGGTAAGATTTGTAAAAACAAACAAAATTAACACATCTTTTAACAGGTATAGTGAAACTTTCTAATAATGCATTAACATGAAACAAACAGGTTCAATTTTCTCGTGATGAATTAACTCCAACCCACCCATGAATTCAAAATTACCAAATTTGATTATCATTTTGACGCTTTTTTCTGCGTTTTTAAAAAACAAAGTGAGACACAATATCTACCAATTAGATTTTTTTGAAAGGTAGCATTAATAGAAAGTTCTGCTCCAGACTTGGAGTGATTTCTTATCATCGGTTCCTTCCGTACATTCCGTTCGAATCACTGTACAGTACTTCAAGAAATAGCATTGTGATAACTAAATAAATAGCATTGTGATTTACTAAATAAATAGGATTGTGATAACTAAAGAACTAGCATTGTGATAATTGTGATAACTAAAGAAATAGCATTGTGATAACCAAAGAAATAGCAGTGTGATAACCTAAGAAATAGCATTGTGATAACTAAAAAATAGCATTGTGATAACTAAAGAAATAGCATTGTGATAACTAAAGAAATAGCATTTCGTTAACTAAAGCAATAGCTTTTCTTATCGCAAGAACGTAGTCCGATCGTTAAATGATCTTAAATACTAGGTACTTAGTGTTTAAATAAATAATAACAAATTACCTTACCTGAATCTCTAGCACGTTATCTACAGCATATCCTAGCGACCTTGAGATTGGACTGTGACCTCCCCCTAGCGTATATCCGCCAGGAGTCACGGTGTGGGCACTGCCGCCGACAACACAACGCCGGTGCGGGTCAAGCTTAAGCAAACAATGTTTTCTTTACATATAATTAGTTCTAATACTTTATATAATTTCAATTGATTACAGATAATGTTTAATTCTGTTTATAAAAATGTTTTTGAAAAGCAGGCTCGCATCTATGACCCTTGCCCAAGGTTATAAAACTGAACATGGAAACAAGTCTCCAATCTCAAGGATCTGATTGGCTGAAATGGCGACCAGTCCCCATTTCAGCCAATCAGATCCTTGAGATTTGAGACTGGTTTCCAATCTCAGTTTTATAACCTTCAGCCCCGCTTTCAAGAGGGGCAAACGTCCATTGAAGAAGTGTGTCCTTCCTGCGTATAGCAATACCGACGCAGCTACGCCCCTGGATTTCTTATTATATCTCTTATTACATTCATGCAATTAATACAATATTACTTTTATCCTAAAGCTTTAATTTCACTTATTTTATATTTTTCTTATTCACTGTCATGGCAACCCTTATCATATTACCTTACATTTGTTGCTTGCTACTTGCCCTCGTATATGCGATCATTTTAACATTTAAATATATATCTGAATGAAGTTATTTTGCAAGCTTAAAATATATTTCAATTCCTGAAAGCATTTTTCGTGTGTTCATGAATTAGCGGTTTTCAATTTTACTTAAACTTTGGCAATGTTCTCATAAAAATGAAATATTGTAACACTATGCAGACTGTGGGTTGGTAACATTTGAGTTGTATGTATAAACAAGATTGCGCAAGACCGGAGGTCGAGCGAGATGCGGTGCACATAAGCAACGAGAAGTAATAAATTAACTGACAAATTAAAACTATACTTGCTTAGACAATAGGCGTGTGTAACGAGCGGAAATGGAGAGCTATGTGATACTGCTAAATCCAAATGAAATTATTTGAATAAAACTATCGTGATAGAAATTAGAAACTAACCAGCTGGTATATCTCTGCCCAAGTGAGGCCCGTGTTTACTTTAATTTCACCGTCGGCATTCCTGGCAGAGCTGAGATTGATGGTGTAATTCTTCATCTCCGACAGATTGATATTCAGACTTCCGTCCCACGTGGATCTTCCAATGTAATCATGACCGGAACTCCGGATAGTCACGTGAAGATTGTACTTCCGGGCAAACAAGATGGCCTTCTTGATGTCTTCTTTTGAATGAACCATGACAATTATCTCTGGATAACTGAAGATGGATGCATATCATTTGACTGTTGTAAATAAAGGCCATCCGCTTTGCCATTTTACTTTCAACAATAAAACTGTATCAACCAATTATCCTTGCAAGGGGCCCCAAAACAACAAAAAAGCATTATTGTGCTATGTAATGATTCTCGACAATCCTTTAATAACCAGCAACAATTTAGACAGGATTGATTCATTCGTTTAATATAATAAGAATGCAAGATATTAAATGAAAACAGTCAAATCTGTGCTAAAACCGCCTGTTAACAAAGACCACATGTGAAGTAAGTCCATATTTTACTTGCTCCACTGATCTGAAAAGAAATTTCCCCATTGAACAAGGACCACCTGTCTTTAAAGACCACTTCAGGGCTTTTCACTGAGTGGTCTTTGAAGCTAGGTTTGACTGTATATGTAACTTTATTCCTTATAAAATGGTAACACTGCATTTCGTCAGAAAAGTGGCGTTTACATTTTAACACCAGGGTAAAGCAAAATTACCTTTGCACAAGGGTATTGTACATGTGGGACTCATTGTTATACTCGGACATCCCTGGTTCAATCACTCGGCCATCCAACGTGGCGCCGAACTCGCTGATCTTGGCGTCAGAGGGGTAGCACGCCTGGCTGCTGCGGCATCTTAAGTCCACAACATCGTTTACCCCATAATTGGTCATGTTGTAGTCGAAAAGCCCCAGGGAGGCCGTCGTGACTACGGCCAAGCTCGCTATATAAAGAATGCTAAACCTGAAATGAAGCAAAAGATTTTTTGATTGTTATGTATCGGGAAAATTGCTTATTGGAAAACATAATAAACAACCCCACGGCCATAAGACCTTTTTTGCTATAAATAGACAATCACATGACTGTCTTCCTTTCGGTAATCAGTTATACTAGTGTGTGGTTTTGGCACACAAAATCATAAAACTGTCCAGTCTTCAAAGCTCAAGCCTCTGGTCTGATGATTTAAGATTGAAGATAAAACCTGGATTTGAAGCCAGCCATCAAATCTCAAGATCTGATTGGCCTAAATGAAGACAAGTCTCCATGTAAATTTTCTTTCAAAATTGAAAAATGAGTGCACTTAGAAGTTTTAATAAGTGCATGCATACAAGAAAGAAAGTCACTCATACATGTAACTGATACTTGATAAATAGACAGTTATGTGATACTCTCGATAAATAGCCAAGAATGATCTTAATACAGATCAAACTCCCCGCAGCAGTTACTTCCCCTTTCAGTTTTTGTGCAGCGAAACGAAGCAAATCACTGCGCGGAGGTTGAGTACAGATATAAGCGAGTTAAATATTTTCTAGTAATTAAGAAAACGTGTCGATATAAAAATTGGAAAACATTTTGCTGATAAGTCATATTTGAAATTAACTTGTCGGTCGTGTTATAAATAACGTACTATACCCGTACATCCTGGAAAATCCTTTAGAGCTTGTAATCCAGCACCCCTTTAAAGTTGGGTTTTTATACCACAATAACAAACATCACCCTAACGGTATAAAGAGGGGTAGCATGTGACGTTACGAGCCAGTAACTATGACATAACACAATACAGATTGTATTCCATGTGACAAGACTATTTCAAAATGTTGATATCGATTATCAGTTATACTTCTTTTGAATAAAACATTTAACTGCACTCATACAGGTAAACAGAAAACATACAGGTATTAAAATGAGAAAATAATAACTTATGACGATTTACAAATTTGAGAAAATTACCCGATTACAACTTAAATCAACGGCCTAACGATTCTGGCAAAACCTTCTACTGGAGAATTTCTGTTGCTGAGAGAGATACGCCGAGACAAAGAGAGAACACAGACGGATGGACGGGCAGGCGGGCGGACGTACAGACAGAAAGAGATTGACAGAGAGAGAGAGAGAGAGAGAGAGAGAGAGAGGGGGAGAGAGAGAGAGAGAGAAAGAGAGAGAGAGAGAGAGAGAGGGGGAGTGAGAGAGATAGAGAGAGAGAGGCAGAGACAGACTGACTGACAGGATCTGATGGTAAAGGGCGCACTTGAGACGTAAGTTAAAACGTACGCCACCTCAAAATAAGTCCGAAAATTACACTTTTCAAACGAGTTAGCGGACGTGTGAGGTCATTAAAAAGACAGCATTTTTTAAGTTTGGCATTCTCTATTTCGTCCCTGATATTGACATAAAAACAAAACAAACTTTAGAGTTGCACGCCCACGGTGCGCCCTGCTTCAGGTCTTTTATCATTAAACTATAACAGATTTTTATCTGTATTTAAATGCATTCATGTCACTTCGTTGTTAACCGTTCAAGGTACTACTTGTTCTATAATAACAACAAAACAAAAACAGATTGTAATTTAAGCGATGTCATTAGCGTGTTCATTGACTTATCATTGACAGAGTATAGTTAAATGATCTGAACGAGTTTTATGAAACCAGAACTCCGAATATGTCGGTTCTGATGAACTATATTAAGGACCCTCTAAAGTCTTACACTTTAATCGATAAAAAAAGAAAATTATCAAAATCTCTATAATGGCAAAATGCACTTAAATAAAACTTTGCACAAATCAACACACCTTACACCTCGTTAACTGGAGATCCGATTTTTAACCAGAAATTAGATTGCAAAAATTAACTAGAATCGATACCAGGTGAGTTTAATTCATCTTTTTTGCTCGTTGAGCAAAAGTTTCCATTCGGAACTGGTATGTGTTTTTGGAGAAGAGAAAGCAAATCTTGGCATACATGTTTCGAGTGCATAAGTGTTACCGGGTATATCTTGGAAGCAAATGCTGTGGTAAGTGTGTTTTTTTTAAGTTTGTGTTTGGTGAAAAATATCACCTTTCATCAAGCTTTTGCAACGAATTTAATAACAGATACATTAACAACCATCATTCACCAGCAGTCAGGCCAATTTTTACTGACAATTTTTGTTTCAAAACGTCAACAGCGTTTCGAAGCTGCCATGGTGAGTGAATATGGTTAACTGGAAAGTCCGATTTAATTTTCAGTTCACTGAATACATCTGTTATAACATAGGCGACCAGTCTAGATCCAGATCTGCAAGCATATCCTTACCATATGATCTTGATCTACACTGTTCGTTTTTTGGCCGGATATAACTAAGTGAATCTAATAAAGGATTGAATCAATAGTTGATGGTTTCCATTTGGGTATGGAAAACAGTTGGGTTGTTTAAAGTGTGTGAAGCCCGAAGTTTTTCATACCCAATGGAAACCATCAAATATTGATTCAATCCTTATATTTACCCTCATTAATAATCTCATTAATACAGAAATAACTAGAATAATTCGTTATATTACGGCTTTTTCGAATGGCTGTTGGAACAGCTAAGTTGACGACAAAGTGAACGATTGCACGCTTTTTCGCAGCAACTCGTGGCAAAACGTGCGTGCAAGGCGTCGAAACATCGTGCAACGTCCAATAAATTGTGAACGGCTCTAGTGTAGCCACGCCTTTTAAATAATACGTCACACTGTTTACCATTAGAACTTCGTAGAGGATGAAGTTGAAGTGTAAATATAAGCGAACAGTGTAGATCCTGATAAGATTGCATGGAGCCTCCAAATAATAAATAACCCATAGTTATCTTATGTTTCGTTTTATTTTAATTGTACAACGCCATCGAATATACTACTGTGTTTAGTAACAGGCGTTAAATTAAATAAGAAGTTTCAAATATTAAGTTTCATGTTTCAATAGCCCGCTGCAGATTAAAATATTCATAAATGTTGTTTATTTTGTGGATTGAAAGGCATTGCCATATGTATATAAATATTAAGTTTTTAAGAAAATATAAAAGTTACGGTTCTTTGGCGTAACACCAGTATTATTCATAATCATCCTGGGGCCAGTATCTCAAAGATATCGTAAGTGTAAAATTGTTCGTAACGTCATCTTACGACATTCGTAGCCAAATTTTCCTCTGTCTCGAAGAACTCACAAGTTGCGAAGATTCGTAAACTTGGTCGTAACATACGGTAAAAAAATCGACCCCTTAACGTTCTCGTAACTAAATAAACTGCACAGATTCATCATATTCTGAGGAGAGTAGTCTGAATTTTTTGTACTTTCTCAATATTTATTTAAACGAATTTATTTTTTAATGTTCTCTATAGATAAAAATGAAAATTTGAAAGCCACCAAATACGACAATTATGAATATATTGCAAACTCGGTTCGATTGAGCCAGGTCATTGGCAGTAATGGAAATGCATATTACTGCCCATGCTGTCTAGCCACGGGTTGAGCACAACTCAATATTCAATGAACTCGTATAGCCTGGTTAACACTGTCCCTTTATACAGCCCCGGTGTGTCCTGGTTAAGACGCCGGGGTCAACCGGCACAATGAGCCGAAGCGACAGCGGTAAACTCGTATTGAATCGGAATTAACCGTGTTAAACCGGCGATAACCGGGCAGTGGGTCCGGTTTTGTTTAAGATTTTAATACAACCGGGACTCCCCGGGAGCGAAAACAAATGCAGGCTTATTTCGGGGAGATCCGGGTTATTACAGTAGCTCTTACGTTATGATCTGTCTCTCCACTCGAAGTCCACAGGGTCAAACTGTATTAAACCGTTATGTCCTCTGTCCAAGGAGATACGATGACTCCCGCTGGTCGAACTACGGTTTGGCGCGGAAGCAGCAGGTAAATTCCAATAAAGTGACGGTGGAGTCTGGATATGTCAACGTTAAAAGCCGGTAGATGCCGATTCAACTATAGAAGCAGTATTTAAACCATGATTTTATATTTGAAATTCATTCATCCCGATTAATTGCGGGTTTTCCCGGCGTAGATAAGGTTGTGGTCCTGTTGGCCCCGGTGTACAAACCGAGACGCACCGGGGCTTTATACCTGCACAAGGCTTCACGAATCTTACCGGTACATCCTGGTTCATCTGCTTCAAATTACCGGCACGCATTGGGTCATGCATTGGGACAATATGAAGAGGGTAGAGTACCGTGGACGTATAAAGTTACAAAAACGATCCACATGACAGGTGAAATACGGACGCACGATAGATGATAGACGGACGCACGATGCGTTGAAGATGCACGATAAGCGATATACGTTTATGAAATACGACAGAAGGTATATCTACTTTTTACGAAAATGGTCTTTGTGCGGTGCAAACCTACGCAGAATAAATATAATGGTCGTCTTTATAGCTGCCTTGCCATTTTTTTTAAAGTATTATTATTGCTATCAATTGAAAAACAACAACAACAAATTAGGATTTTAACAATTAGTAAAACCTAGATTTACACAATAAAACTGTAATTGTATGTACTCGTGATGAATTTTCATGACAGTTATTGATAATTCTCGTTTTTTAACTGTTGATAAACATCTCAATCAAAATTATCATGGATTCTAACATTCTCAAAAGATAATGGATTGAAGCAACGGCGATTAAATTCACAATTGTTGTTGGAATAGAAATAATAAATTGCCACTGGTCCACATTTGGCCTTTGTTTACAAGTGGTCGTTAGCACAGGTTGGACTGTATTGTGTGTGTTTGTTTTAAGTAAGTTTGCCTTTGTCATAAATGTCAATCTAAAAGTCGACGGGACTCCAACTGTTAACTTCGGGTCGTTTTTTATATTTTTAATCGCTTTTAATTAGTCTCAGAGATGATAAGTGTCTTTATGCAATACGTCCACCTTATTTGTTAATTTTTTTTTTCATGTATTGAATTTGAAACAGACAATGTCTTACAATACACCATTGATTTAAAAATATTAACGACATTTTGCACAAAGTAGGTGGTTTGCACTGGCCCCGATTAATCCACAAAGTAGAGAATTTTGGCTCAGTATATAGGATCGTTGAATAAATAAACATTGTGCTCTGAAAGGTTTACCATATGCCGATATTTCACATGTCAATTAAGTCATTATATGCCTTCTGTAATTCTTACAGAACGCTAAGTGGTGTTTCGAGATACCCGTGTAACGTTACCTTAGCGCTTTCGTAGCGATTTCGTAACGCATACCATAACTTACGATACGAACATTTTTTCGAGATACTGGCCCCCGGGCTTTAGGTTATATAATTGAGATTGGAAACCAGTCTTAAATCTCAAGCATCAGATTGACTAAAATGGCGACCAGTCCCCATTTTAGCCAATCAGATGCTTGAGATTTGAGACTGGTTTCCATGCACAGTTTTATAACCTTGGGCACTGTTTACTCCACTGTCTTTTTTCGGCGTTAGCTGTCTAAGCTCACTTTTGACCTAGTTTTTCGACCAATGAAATATTGTAAATAAAACTTATTATGCAGCGAGAAAATCAAATAGATTATTTTGATTGGTTATTAGTGGGTCTCGTTAATGATTACCGTAACGATTTTTATATTGTGTGTTAGTATTTACATGGCACTTATATGTTCGGGCATTTTCGTTTTTAAAAGCGATAATTGTATTGGAGAAAAAGATATTTACGGTATAAATAACAAGTTAAGTCAATTGATGGCTTAAATAAGATTTTATATGGAATATTCATGGGAGTCAGGTAAACACTCGAGTACAATACACAGTGTAAAACGACAGAGAAGTGCAGATATTTCTGGTTCTTACTGGTTCCTTTCTAGTTCCTTTGATACTGATTGTTAATTTCAAGTCCAGACATTCAAATCGCTTTAGTGTAGTGGTTATCACACTCGCCTCTCAAGCGGATGCCCCGGGTTCAATACTCGAGAGGGACACTTTTTTTAAGTTAATTTACGTTAAAGTTGGTAGATTTCGCTCTTGTAACAAGTTGTCATTATTTTCATTTATTGTATTTTAATAACATTTATTCGTCATTAGTACTAACTCTACAAGAGGTATTTTATTGAAACTGAATAAATGTACAGTTAACATTAGACATTCTTCTTAAATCGACGTATTATCATCGGACGAAATTTTTGCACGCTCTTTATCTTTTTTTAAAGATATTTCTTGTTAACTTTAGGTACGATAATTATTCGACTGGTTCCCGTCGTGCTGAAACAATAGTGGTAGGGGCAGGTAATCCATACTAGACATACTAGACCATAAGACAAATTTATACCACTTGCAGAAGCGGGGGTTATTGAACTATTAATTGTAAAATCAGCCATTATACGTAAATAGATTTGAACTTTTAATGCGAGTCGCCTCAATTATTGAACTCTGTGACAATATATAGAACGTTGTTGAGGTATCAGTTACACGAATCGTTATTTATAAATCGACAAACAAACACATGAAAAATTCAACAACTAGATAAATATCAAATGTATCGTGTTTCATAATAAGCTTGTGCGTGGAAACAAAACACTATTAGTTGTCCACTGAAAGCTTAATTGTCATCCCTTCGAATTTTCTGCTCGGATGCAAACACCCGATACCCTGAAACTCCCTCAGGGTACTATGTAGGAAACAATCATAAATCTTAAAGCTGCCTATTCACAGTTCAGGGTGGAATACAAGTACACTGTCTTAGTTGTGGTTAATATTATTTGCACTTTATAATGCTTATATTTACACTTCATTTTCATCGTCTACGATGAAGTCTTATTCATCTAACGAATCATAAGTTCTGATGGTAAACAGTGTGACGTATTATTTTAGAGCCGTTCACAATTTAATATTTACACCTTTATTTCCACTGCTTCAATATCCTTTACCGGACGAGTCAGGGGGTCCAACGTATTTGGTTTTTTCGGAAACGTAAGTGAGCGACATGTTCTCTGCGGAACAAAAATGGCGGAAAAGTGTGTTTTTTGTACATTTGAGGAGATATTTTGACCTGGTAAGTAGATTTATATCAATGTTATCGTAATATAAATACGCCTACCCGGAGGCCAGATGTGTAAGCTCCACTCGGTTTTTTATTTTATGTTTCTAGAGGCCTAAACAAAAAAGTTATTGAATGTATAAACTGAAAGATTGTTTGTTTACAAAGTGAAAATAGAAAATTTTGTGACTTAAAACTGTGTTTTTAGTCAAAATATACCGTTCTTGGACCTATTTTAGCGAAATTATTATCGAGTTTTTGCATATATTTCTTCACGGCGGCTTTTGCACTTTACATGGGTACTTTATGGCCAATTTTTTTATGTTCAAACACCTTTAATGTTTGGCTTGGAAGTGATAAGCATGTTTTTGTTCGGTGCAGAATCTGAAGAACACACTCATACGCGTTTATATAAGTAAAAGTAAGACACCAGCTGACAAATGTTAAAAATCAATCCAAAAAGCCAATTTTTTACCCAAACACACGGATGTTCCTTTATATCTTCGCCCGAAAAATGGCTTTACCAAAACAAGAACTTCATATGTATTTATAATATCAATTAGAATCTACCAACCCATTCTCGTGTTTGTGTGTGTGTGCGTGTGTGCGCGTATATATAAATCTATACCCCGATATAAATTTCTTACCAGTCCAGTCACTTTTCTTATTCTTAGGTGGAATAATAAGTTATATCTAGGGTTGCACTGTAGAACTGCAAGCTGATGGGTAAACGTCATTTCACTATTCTTCGTATGACGTTCAAGTCTGATTCCCAGGGCTCTTAAATTATTAAGGGTAACACGCTTTTTTAGCATCCTTCAGAAAGCAAAATGACTTCCAAAATCGTTTTTATTTAAAAAAAATTAAGTTGCTTTCCTTTTAACGTACACAAATCTCTAAATATTGTCAATATAACACAGAATATACCAAAACAACAATGCCGAGCATAGCATTCTGTTATAAGGGAATTCCGAGAAATTTTGGACAGGATTATAAGTATCTTGCATGAGTGTGAGGTGAATATGGAAAAATCTGTCACCGAGGGGGAACTGTTTTGCGGGAACGAGGCTCTGCGGAGTTCAAAACAAAACTGTGCACCCGAGATGACAGATTTTTCTATCTTTACCGAATGTTTGTGAATGAGACATTTTTATTTTATCCAAATATCTTTGTTAAAACATTTTGATATTTCTCTGAGTTTTCTAATTCCAAATTTCTTTTCTAAGTTTCGCTGGCTTGGGCTTGGGCTTTCTTTATTTAACAGTTCACCTTTCCGATGAAATGAAGCCATTTATTATGTAAAATTTTATACCGTGGAAAAGGGTCTTTTGATTATCGCTAACTGTCGCAAAACTGTAAACTCGCTTCTTGCCAAAAGAAAATGGCACTTGACTGTGTGTTCGGCGAGCAAATGCCTTGTGGTCGTAATTAAGGGGTCAAAATAAGTGGCAATTTGGCATATAAGACTGTAGAAAGTGGTCGCATTATGGAATATGGAATAGCGGGGTGGTCGTATAATCGATGCGAGCGACCATTGCAATGAAATATATAGGAAAAAATTCGTTCTTTTAAAAAGTGCCCGTATCAGCGGGTTGGTCTTAAAATTGAGGTGGTCACAAGGCGGGCGTTTACTTATCAAGAGGTAAAATAATATACAAGTATAATATGTGGTAGATAATTTTGCATAACAAATACGCGATATGTTCGTATTTGGGTAACGAATCGGCTTTTATTTCGATTATTTACATTTGTTATCAGCTCGTGTCTTACTTTCACTTATATAAACGCGTATGAGTGTGTTCTTCAGATTCTGCACCGAACAAAAACATGCTTATCACTTCCAAGCCAAACATTAAAGGTGTTTGAACATAAAAAAATTGGCCATAAAGTACCCATGTAAAGTGCAAAAGCCGCCGTGAAGAAATATATGCAAAAACTCGATAATAATTTCGCTAAAATAGGTCCAAGAACGGTATATTTTGACTAAAAACACAGTTTTAAGTCACAAAATTTTCTATTTTCACTTTGTAAACAAACAATCTTTCAGTTTATACATTCAATAACTTTTTTGTTTAGGCCTCTAGAAACATAAAATAAAAAACCGAGTGGAGCTTACACATCTGGCCTCCGGGTAGGCGTATTTATATTACGATAACATTGATATAAATCTACTTACCTGGTCAAAATATCTCCTCAAATGTACAAAAAACACACTTTTCCGCCATTTTTGTTCCGCAGAGAACATGTCGCTCACTTACGTTTCCGAAAAAACCAAATACGTTGGACCCCCTGCGAGTGAAGGTCAATCTTCAATAACACCATTAGCCTTATCACCGCGCAATGGTAAGCCCGTTCCATTTTCGAGAATAATCATTGGTTGAAAAAATTTCACATTAGTACTTTCTAACATCCCGCCAAAAAAATGCAACGTCAGCGACGTTACACATTAATGACGTCACTGACGTCATACATTTTGGCGTCAAAATTAAACACATGTAATAAAATCTAGAATTATCATTGGTTGAAAAAATTTCACATTAGTACTTTCTAACATCCCGCCAAAATAATGGTTTTTACTTAGACTATCATTTTCTCGCATAGAAAGTACTTGCTGTGATACAAATTTGATGTTTGTTGTGAAATATTAGGTTTTTTTGTATATAAATGTTTGAAAAAACGGATGAATGTGTTCAATAAACATGGAACTATTTTTGGCCGTAGTATGATTTTTTTTATTTGAGTAAATAGGCGGACCAGTCCAAATGCCAAACCCGGGGTAAGAAATGTTTTAAACAACATTTCGAAATTAGTAAAAAGTATATTTTATATTAAATTTAGAAACAAAATGATAAAATGAGGTGTAAATATAAGTAATAAATTTCGTGTTTGATAAGTTCACCGAGTCTTGAACGTCATTAGGGCTGGTTAAAGCACGCGTGGAGTCCTTCGGACTCCACACACTTTAACCAGCCCTAATGACGTTCAAGACTCGGTGAACTTATCAAACACGAAATTTATTCCTTAATTGGACGTTGCACGATGTTTTGACGTGACGTCGCCTTGCACGCACGTTTTGCCACGAGTTGCTGCGAAAAAGCGTGCCGTCATTCACTTTGTCGTCAACGTAGCTGTTCCAACAGCCATTCGAAAAAGCCGTAATATTACTAATTCTTCTAGTTATTTCTGTATTTATGAGATTTTTAATGAGTGTAAATAAGTATATAAGGATTGAATCAATATTTGATGGTTTTCATTTGGGTATGAAAAACAGTTGGATTGTTTAAAGTACGCGTGAAGCCCTTCGGGCTTCACACACTTTAAACAACCCAACTGTTTTCCTAAATGACTGGAGAGAAACGAATTTCGCCGAAATTCTGGGACAATCAGTATAAATAACGTTCTGTAGTGAATGAATATTACTGCGTTAACAACTTTTACGCTATAACAACTTTATCTTTAAATATAGTTTTAAATACATTCACTCAAACGTTAACTATGTACGTAATTTACACCGAATTTCCTTTGATTACAGGTCTTCTACTACTTATATAATAAATGTTGATATTTGACAATGGTTAACATCGTCGTCCAGATACATGTACGTGACCAGACACCTTTAAGATTTTTGGTGAAATGAAAACAAAAAAAGAGTGAGCTCCGGAAAACGTATTTCCACGAATGAAATACAAATACATTTTATTTACTGTCGGTATTTGTCAACATATAATAACTTAAGCTATTGAGCTTTTGACCGACATTATTACATTATTATAAAGTCCAGGTAAATATGTCTTGATGTTTCTCCGGTGAAAACACGTTTTTTGTTCATTTTTTTATGCTTAAAATAATAATTTTCGTAATTTTGAACAGTTTAAAAAATGCATGGAATGGCGCCAAAAAGCTTTGTTTATGACGTTACGCCATTACGTTACATACCAAAAAAATGAACGTTCTCGTCTGAAATATTATCTGCTTATGTGTACCAAACTGAACAGAACACTGCGAAAATAGAAATGAAATTTTTCAGTTTGAAAACAGTGGAATGACTTTTGTTTTTCTGAAATTATTCTACCATAGTAACACACTTCCGGCTATCCACACAGCAGAGCCGCAAGAAAATAAAACGTCAGAGAGTCACGCCTGATAGATAAGTGATTTTTCATTCTTAAAAGCTTAACAAATGTTAACCTAGTTTAGTAATAATATTTAGAGTTCTACTTGTTAAATATTAATCAATATGGACTTACGGGATAAATTCTATTGCAAAACCGTAAGCGAAATTTTGAAATCGGATGAAGACTATTTATATGGAAGGTTTTCGTGAGTGTAGAGGTGAGTCCAACGATTTCATTTTTCAATTTTTCAACAACAAATTTAAATAAGGGTAGAAAGAGAGACAAAGAGACAGACAGACACAAGGATCGGTTCTGTGAAAATCGTGGATATTTACAAGTTTAAGCACAATTTATAATATGCAGGCAGTGTAAAAGGAATGAGCTATTTTTCTCTAAGTCGCACTCGTTAATGTAACGAAGCAGCCTGTCATAATCAGATATTCAAACTTTCAAACTTTTTATTTACATGCCAAGTTTCTTAATACAAAGAACAACAATAGCAAAAAACATGAAATACATACAATATGTTAATCAATGACGACAATATAATAATTATTGGAAACGACGATTCAACATATATTACATAATATGTGTAGTTGTAACGAAATTATTATTCTTAAACAGCAATAGTTTATGCAAATAATATACTGATTTAGATTATTGCAGTAGTAGCGTGAATGGAAAAGAACATGCATATAATAGTTTATTATGAAAATAGTAGTTGTACAGTTATATAATTTTATGATATTTTGCTATCCTTGAAATACGGTTTGTCATGAGTTTATGGTTTTTCTAATGATGTCCATGAATAAACTTAGTTTCTTTAGTTCAAATCTATTTTCCGTATTTAAAAGGTCTTTAAGTTTCTGTATATTCGGTCTCCTACAATAGAAGGGTTTGACATATTTTTTTCTTAAGGTATTAAAGTGATTACACTGTAAGATATAATGAAATTCATCGCCTAAATCTCCACATATATATTGAAAGTTGCGAAGTATAAAGATCGTTTTACATTTTTATAAATGAGCTTATTACCACGGTAGGTAACCGGATAATGGAGATCGCGGATAACGAAATATTGTGAGAATAATGTAAGGTCAACAGTTGAGAGTCAAGTGCATGGTGAGGTTAGTTTTTTCGTGAATTTCGTGTCATTGCGATCGCAAACATAATCTTTGCAGATAAGTTACAATTCTGCGATGTCATATTCGTACTCTGATTCCCATACATTTGAAACTGGCTGTCAAATAAAGTGGAAAACAGGAGAATGAGTACACAACATTACTGAATTCTACAGAAAACTTCATTCTACGCTCTTTTAAATATATATCATATATAAAACTTTTTAAACACGAAACTGTGCCCAAGATCAAAAAACTAAGATCAGTCTAAAAACTCAACGATCTGATTGGCTGAAATGGCAACTGAACAGATGCTTTAGATTTCAAATTGATCTCCAGATTTAGCTGTAATCAGATACCAAAACATCGACATTTAAAACCAGGGCTTTTTCAGCTAGTCTCATGGGGCCGATAATGGGCCCCATTCCCAATGGCAAATAGGGACCATTTTCCCAATTTCAAGAAAAAAATTCCCAATTTCAAGAAAAAATTCCCATTTCAATAGAAATAATGTTTTTGCCTAAAATACAGGAAACCATATAATCAAGGGGCTTTTCAAATTACAAAATTAGTTTGTTTACAGTTGATCAATGATCTGTGAAACCTACAATCCTTGAATTTTTGTATGGAAAATGTGTAAAACCAGTGTATACCGTGTTAAAAATTTCCCAATTTGAGCAGGGGCCTTTTCCCAAAAAACCTGAAAAAGCCCTGAAAACGCCTCCCCACATTAGCCAGAAGCTTGCTAGGTATTTTACTTAATAAACGAATTTTTTGTGGTGGACACCTATTTCAATTTGAATAATGGGGATTCACCTAGAAAAGTCAATGGATAACGAAAATTGATGAGTGGATAAGTTGCGTTGTTTTCCAAACCGTGGATCTACCAATATACTCACAATCTTTCGTGACGTACGCGATTTTTCCTTAAGAATTTATACTTCGTGTTAGCACATAAAATTACTGAACTTTATGGGGCAGCATTATATCTGTATACATGTATATTATCGACATTTTCGTTGTAATGAATATTTCAGAATTTGTTAGATCTTCTCTTAACCGATAAATCATGGGGATGGGATGGAGGCGTGGCGGTCGTCGTGGACGGAGGGTAGGAATTGGTGGCAGGCGACGGGTTGGATTTGGTCGTCGGCGGCGGGGTAGGTGGAGATCGAGAGGACGCGGGGGCGGAGGAGGAGCTTTGCTTGTCCTGTGCTGTATAGGTAAACGTTTAAGTTGTAATGCTTTTTTTCGGAGAAAATGAAAATATTTCGCAGATGGAATTACTGCAAAGCAACCGTGACTTATCATTACCGGTCTATAGTAAAATAGTACATATAATAGTCCAAAAATGTTGTAATGTTTGCAGATTTATTTTGAGATAGATCCCCGTCGTCCTTAGTATCAAATTCCTGATTAAAATATTATGCTGTTTTTTTCCGGCCACAGAAAACTGAGAAGTTCATTACTTTATTCAATTTTGATGTCAAAACGCTTTTCATTTTTTAAAAGACTACATGTAAAAGAACAAAACTGAATTAGTCAATAAAAATATCAAAAAAAGGATATATATCCTCAATTGCCAATTGTCCGCTTTTTTAGACATGCCTTTCTCGTCGATAATATTGGGACTTTCTTTTTTACCAGGCGCCGCAAAGGCAATACACAGCTACAGAAAAGGGGTAGAGGCGCTTGAATTAGAGCAAAAACAAATCATTGAACAGCGAAACCAATCCTCCCAGCTCGGACAGACAGTCGAACAGACCCCCGAGCAAGCTGAAGAAATAAGACAGTTTCAAGCGGAACAAATAGAACTGCTCAACGCGATCATGGAACGCCAGGCGAAGGAAAAGGATCCAGAACAGCTGAGAGAACTCATTGAGCAACAGAACAGACTCATCGCTAATATGCAACAGATGCAGACTGCCGGGTACCAGTATCAAAACGCCATACCGGAACCCGTACAGCCGATACAACAACAACAACAACATGTTCCAATGGACGCTGCCACATATTAAATGATAATGGGCGTATAAAAGTCTTGGATGCGACCGAAGAAATACGTTCGGTATTTTTCGGTCGCATTCGGTATTTTTCGGTTGCATTAAAAAGCTAAGTTTAGTTTGTCATATGCAGAACTATCTCTTGTGTTGGGGAGCCTTCTGTTGCAGAGATTAATTACTTTTATCAACTCGTTACATCCGTTAAGATCAGTGATATTGTTATGTGCATTTTTTCAGTCAAGAAGTGATGACCGGCTTTTATTTCTGTTCTTGATGCGACAGTTTAAGAGACCCCGTATTAGCGCTCAAATGTTCAAGAATCATGGAAGAACATTTTGGGCAGTTAGTGTGCGTAACTGTTGTTCATTGTGTGTGCTAGACTCTCTTCTGTTTCTAAATAGTTGGTCTGTCCTCATAATAACACTGAATTTATTTATTGATCTGTCCCAGGCATGTAGACTAAGCTTTCTACTCACAAGAAACGCGTTCATCTATTGTGTTCGCATTTAAGCTCATTAAAAGGAATCCGTTGTAAAATACTTGTCTTGGTTTTTATATACTTGAAAAAATTCTCATGCGTAATTGTTTTACATGCTACAAGTCTCCGAGAACGTTGTTTAAATATGTGCAGCAACCCGAAGACACCCATTTTTATTTCATATTTCGAAAATATAAACATCTGGAAATAACATATTAAAAATAACGATACTTTACCGTCTGCTTTCGCGCTTATATTATGTCGATGACAGTAGGGGTACCCTAAAAACGGTGCCCAAAAAGCTCGCGTTACGCAGATTATTATGATATTTCAAGTACAAAGTATGTCTAAATTCAAAGATTTAACTAAAATCATATTATACTTGTACCGGTGTATATTCAATTCAAATTTCGTATCATTTTGGTGTAAACTACATAGTTAAATCTTTACGTTTAGGGAAAAATGGCGGAAATCAATGTGCCTCGATAGGTGGCGTTTTTTTCAATAACCATCGTCGGCGAATGGAAATATTTTGCATATTTCAGTAAAGCGATCCTCACACATTAATCTGACAAAATTTTATAAGATTTGGACAATATTTAAATTTTGACGTCAAACTGACTGAGCAACGTGCCCATCCACCTTAAAGGCAGGTATATGATTTTGTAAAATTAATACTTATTTAACTTGTAAAAAGACAACCTCCGCGCAGTGATTTGCTTTGTTTCTAAGGGGGAGTAACCGCTGCGGGGAGTTTAGTTAAAAGATAGCTCTACTTGACGTTGACGACGTCGCATAGAACGACGTCATCTTTGTATTTGTCTACGTTTAGGACAGTTTAATAACTCGTACAATCATAAATAATTATTGTAAGTAATTCGACGGCAACATAACTACTTGAATGAAGCTCAGTTGAGGTCGCAGACCGATCAAATCTGGGATGGGATCGAGGCGTCTGTTGGCAGGCGAACATAGGCGAGCCGGCTTCAGGAAGGAGGCAAAAGGCGCATGCTGTTCCTGCTTTCTTTGTGTTCACAGTAAATACCTCGCGATTCTTAGCTAAAATATTTAAGTTTTGATAAAATTTAGGAACGCGTCTAGTTTAGCGGACCCTAACACTAAAGAGCATTGCTTGTGAGAAAATTCATTGGTATTCTTGTTGTGTGTCAAACAAATATAAATTATATCGAGTTTAAATGGGGGTTACCGCCCCCACACACCCCGCTTTTCTCGCTCAAACGCCACTGGGCTTTTGTGTTTTGAATATCCAGGGTCCGCTAAACTAGATCCTACCCAAAATTAATTTACAATGAAATGTGGAACAAGCAAATGGGTTTCATAAAGCATTTAGGTAATAACTCTGACCTACTGGATAGCGAAAGACCCTGTCGATGTTAATATTTAAAATGTTCTTGCTTATAGAACTCTTTATAAGTCGATAAAGTTAAGAAGTATAACGAGTGATTTTAATAATAACAAGAAATATCTTTAAAAAAGATAAACGGCGTTGATGGAAAAGATTTATATATACATGTATATAAGAAAGAAAGAAATACAGAGAGGCAATGCAGACACAGTTTAGTTATTTTATTTTATTTGTTATAGCTGTTGACGAACCCTCCCTGCCTTCTTAGTATGATTTAGAGATTAAGAGACCGAATCATGACAACTCATAAATTTATTGAAAGTGTCTTCAAAAAAAATGTTGAAGCTGTTGCAACAATTTCATATAGTGATAACAAGTCGGTTAAAGAAGCAAAATATTCAGTTTCAATAAAATACCTCGTGTAGAGTGAGGATTCAAAATGAATTAATGTCCTTGAAATTTAATAAATATAAATAATGACAGCCTGTTACAAGAGCGAAATCTACCAACTTTTACGTACTATATTAAGTTTAAAAAAAGTGTCCGTCATGAGTATTGAACCCGGGGCCTCCGCTTTGAGAGGCGAGAGTGTCATCCACTACACTACAATGAACTTGTCTTACGAACTTGAAATTAACAATCAGTATCAAAGGAACTAGAAGGAACCAGTAAGAACTAGGAACATCTACACTTCTCTTTCGTTTTACACTGTATTGTATGCAAGTGACACCCAAGAATATTCCATATAATATTGTATTTCAGCCATCACTATTGACTTAACTGGTTACTTAAATCGTAAATATGTTTTTCCTCCAATACAACACCCACTAACAACCAATCTAATTAATCTATTTGATTTTTCCGCTTTATAATAATGAAATCCCACTAGATACCTCTCCAGCCTGCTAGATGCCTCTCTGGTGAAAAAAGCTACCAATCGAAATAGTTTATTTCATTTTCCCTCTGCATAATAAGAGAATACGAGTATTATTTACAACATTTCATTGGTCGAAAAACTAGGTCAAAAGTGAGCTTAGACAGCTAACGCCGAAAAATACTAATACTTTAGATTATGCTTCGTCGGTAGAAAATGTTTGTATGCGCTCAGCTCTGAACACAACACTGAGCGCAGTGGTTAGCCCCATGGTTGTTTAATAAACAGGTTCATGGTGCGAGGCTCCGACCAATGCGCATCAACCTATTAGCTTGTATTGGCTAACTTTGTTTTCATTGTCATCTTCTTTTCAGCAAGTACCGAACCTCAATGCTAAATTTTGTCTAGCCTTGTCGTACATTGGCGACTAAAAACTTTAAAAACTAAAGATTTGTGAAGCGAGAGAGAGAGAGAGAGAGAGAGAGAGAGAGAGAGAGAGAGTCATGCTCAAGAAAGTTGCCCTGGTAGGAACCGAACCAACGACTGTCAAGTCGCCTCGTGACAAATACGCAGCTCTAACCAATCGCGGCCACTCACACTTGAGACAACGAGAATCTATCATGGTTTTCGGCGAAGAACAGGGTTTCTCACTTACTAGACAGAAAAATCTTTATCCTAGCCGTGTGAGATTTCCTTGTCCCGAATCGCCAAATATTATGTAAGACTATTCCCTTTCTCATAGATGAAGGTGTGTTTTGATTTACCAGGCACCGCAAAGGCCTTACACAACTACAGAAAAGGGATAGAAGCGCTGGAATTAGAGCAAAAACAAATTATGGAACAGCGTACCCTATCCACCCAGCCCGGACAGACAGTCGAACAGACCACAGAGCAAGCTGAAGAAATAAGACATTTTCAGGCAGAACAAATCGAACTTCTGAACGCGATCTTGGATCGCGAGACGAAGGAAAAGGACCCAGACATGCTAAAGGAACTCGTTGCGCAACAGAACAGGCTCATCGCTAATATGCAGCAGATGCAGAATGCCGGCTACCCGTATCAAAACGCCATACCCGAACCTGCGCAGCGGGTCTGACTGTTTATGGATACAGTAGCTTAAACTTTCTGCTCGGATACATGTAGAATCGCCAGAGTACATTGCGGAAAGCATTGCAGCGTCGAGTTTTGTTTCTTTATGGTCTGTATCGAAAGTATTGATCAATCTGTCCCCATAATTAAATGCGTACCATTATTGTGGTCGCATTTTAGTTTATTAAAGGATTACGTTGTGAAATATTGTTATCTGTTTGTATGTCCGAAAAGAAATCCCGTGCAAATAATGCCACCTGCTACACGCCCGCTGAGAACAGCGTTTAGAGATGTGCATTGTCTCCATAAATCTACGTAAGGGGTAGTAACGAGCAATACATGTCTATGACTAGAAAAAGAAAATATATCATTGCAGTATTCGGCGAAGATCAGGGTATCTCAACTCGAGGGTGATGCTTTCCAGACGAAAACGAGCCTCGTTTCCGTCTGGAAAGCATTACCCTCGGGTTGAGATACCTTGATCTTCGCCGAATACCAATGATTGATTCTCTTTATCTTTGGAATATTCAGGGTTCGTAGAGATCGTTGAGGTGAGTTCATGGCCGGTATTTCAGAGCTCTACACAGTCGGGAAGCTATACGAAAGAATGGCAAGGTCCGAAAAACGCATCCTCGTGAGTAAACTTATATCTGAAATTTTCAGGATTCGAAGAAATTGTTGAGCTGAGCTCTATGCCGAAAGGTTAGAGCTCTAAACCGTCGGAAACCTATGAATCCCCAGGTCGGTCACGCTACATAGTCAAAAATGTCTATGTCCGAAAACACAATACAGACATTTGCTGTTGCTCGTACTCCAGCTAAGATGTAATTCGCCATAGTCCATCAGTTTGTATTGCATTATTTGTCTTTTTTGTGAAGAAAAGGAAGAGATTTGAAAATAAATTTTCATTGAACATTCTGAATGTTTGTTTATCGAATATACAAGGGCACTACATTGGAAATGTATTTGCAGCTGTAAATTTGCCGGCAATTTTTACAACTCAGATCACAGTCAAACACACGACATTTTTCGTAAGTTATAACAAAATTCTTATTACTCATGACGAAACAATCGGAAATATTTGTTCGATGTTTCGAAGAGTTCAAAAATGAGTTTCCAACAGAGCTGAGATAGATTAAGACTGACATACAACTATATACTGTGTTATATTTATATTCCGCGTGGGTATAATTTTCGCGTATTTCGCGCTATGCCATGTGCGCGAAATCAAACCCCAGCGAATAAGAAGCACATTATATATTATCCTATCGGAGCAATACACCTGCGCGAATTTATGTCCGCGCGAAAATGCCATTTGCGTCATATGCGCGAAAATTATGCCCCGCGAAATTAAATGATACAACAGTATACAATTTAAAATGGATTTCTAGACAAAATTGTAAGCTGCAAAGCAGTAAACGAATTTGAAAATTTGACCACAGGCAGTGTAATTTGATTATTTTATGCTATAGCTTGGATATCTCTCAAACTTGCAGGATTGATGCTCAGGCCTGAGTCGATTTGGTGCACCAAATTTCACTAGCAAAATTGTCGGGAACCATGTGGGCCCAAAGGGCCATAAATACACGCTAATTACGCTATAAGCGAAACAACCTAAAATGCATATAATTATATAGGTAATAGAGAACTTTGCTCAATGCTTGGATGTCTCTCAAACTTGCAAGATTTATGCTCAGACCTGAGTTGAATTCGTGCACTGAATTTCAGGCGTCAAAGCAGTCGTGAACTTCTGACTATACACGCTAAACACGCTAATCACGCTATAACTGAAACAACCTTAAGGGCTTGCCACACTCCCCCCAACCACGTTCATCGATAAAATAAAAATTATCAAACTCTCAATAATGGCAAAATGCCGTTCAATGAAATTTTGCACAAATGTATGTTATTAATGTATCTTTATTTTGCATTGGTAAGACACGTTAGAACAGTAAAGAAAAATAGCGAGATCTAAAAATTCCCTTCAATTTCTATTTAAGTAAATTCACAAAAACTTAACAACACAAAACATCGTTTTAAATGCCCACATAAGTAATATGATACTGACAACAATTTATTGTGTCCTCGTGACTTACATATGTAAACTTTACGATATATTACTAAAAGTGTGTTTGACCTTCAATTTCCTGGTCGCTTCCTGGTCGCGTAAACGGATGACAATCACTGATTTCTCTTTTAGTAGTTGAAAGTTTTTTTACAAAGTACACAACATTTTCTTGTCAGTATCATTGCACCAACAAGAAACCGAGCAAGTGGATGAGTTTCAGAAAGATCAGATCAACTTGTTGGACGATATAATGACCCAACAAAGGGGGGAAACTGATCCTGGCAAAAAGCAAGAATTATTAAAACAAGGGAAACAACTAAGAAAACAAATGTAAGAACTTCAGTCAGAGAGATACGGGTATCCTGGCGGCATACCGATGGTACATCTGTCCGAGAAGCAAGAGGAAGCATTGCATACGTAAACTTGAGCACAAGGCTCAAGATCATAAAACTAATATTAGAGACCAGTCTCAAATATCAAGCATGCGCTTGGATGAATTGAAGATTTGCCGCCATTTTTGGCCAATGAGATGTCTGAGATTGGATACTGTGCCCAAGATCAAAAAACTAAATCTGGAGATCAGTCTCAAATCTCAAGCATCTGATTGGCTGAAATGGCGACCAGTCGCCATTTCAGCCAATCAGATCCTTGAGATTTGAGACTGATCGCAAAACTTAGTTTTATGATCTTGGGCCCTGGTCTCTAAACTCAGTTTTATGATCGTGGGCACAGTTGCATTATGTGTCAATGCATATTTGCACAATTTTGATAAAACTAGTACAGATTTTGATTTCAAAACGATCGAGCTAGATGAAAGACGAAGTACGATTCTCAAGTGGACGCGCGGTCGGACGGACAGACGGACTGCCAGATACACTTTCACACAAACTCATTTCATAAACTTTCACAATATGAGCGTGTTATGATGCAACATCTCCGTTAATTTCCCAGCTGTCCGTCTAATAATGCAGACAAGCAAGGAGTCAAATACTGTACCTGTTAAGTATCCTCATAAATAACTACTTAACGACATTGCATCTGTTGACTTTAATTGTAATACAATGTATATATGACTTGATGCGTGATAGTTACACAAGCCCAACTCTTTTCAAAACTGTATCTTTTGTACTAAAGCATAGTGACTGGCTGTGCAAACAGCAAATCAAAACTGATCTTGAAAATGCCTCTCTTGCTTTGTCTCTCAGTCTCTTTGTCTTAAAGAGTTAATTAAATACGTTGTAAGTGTTACATACGTTTATATATAATATAATAAATAACAGTTTACTTGTTTTATCCTGTTCTCAAGATCCTAAAACTTAAACTGGAGTCCAGTTTCCAATCTCAAGAATTCAGATGCTTGATATCTGAGACGGTTCTTCAATCTCAGTTTTATTATGCTGGGCCCTAATATTCTTGATACGATATTGCGTCAGATGTTTAATACTAATAAATAACCCATCGTTTGGATAAACACTGTTATGACTAAGGACATAGATACATGAACCGAATACTAGCTTTATGTCAACAATATACACGTACAACAACAACATGTACAAATCCCTAATTCATCTAGATATTTTACATTTTCGATATTTGATGTGGAAATTGTAATAAGTTTTTCTTGGTTTAGGCACACAAACGTTTATTGCAGTATTACATATTTGTCATTTTAAAAAAAAATACATATTAATTTACCGAAAATATATTATATATGAACTCATGCGACAATGAGGTTTAAAACTTCAGTTACATGTAGTGTGAGTCGAACTCTCACTGCCGATCCATTCCACTGACCACTAAAGCGATCGTGAGTATCTAGCGATGGGTTTAACTAATAAAATACTTGTGTACTTATTCGGAATACATGTATTATATGAATAATTGTTGCTTTATTATCAAAACTAGGCGATAAGTTCTAGATAACTCGGTATCATGCACCAATTGAAGGTTATGGCGTTATCAAATGTGAAATACCTACAAACTTTGATAAACCTGTGAAAACAATCCCGTGATTACTTTTCATGTACTAGAACTTGGATGTTGTTTTTTTTTCATTTTCTAATTATAATACAATTTTAAAACCATTTAAGCAAATTGATATGGACAAATATCTGCTTATTTGCATATTACATGTTTTTACATAAAAATTGGGAATCTAATCATACAGCAACCAGCGAAAAGCGACTGTTTTAGCATGGTTCGTACATGCCTTAAGCATATCTATCGTTCAAAGATTCGGGCAGTTTTCACGATTTGTGTGTTTTTCGTACTATGTGGTGTAAATGAAGGAAAGAACTGTGTTCAGGAATCGAACTGTAAATGCACGTTTGATGATGGCAGCGGCACCGTCGATCTGTCACCGATGGGGAGACAGGATAATATACCAATGTAGGTTACATGTATTTTCCAAAATATTAAGGCATCGCCACACTCCTCCCAATCCTATTCATCGATAAAATAAAAATCATCAAATCTCAGTAATGACAAAATGCCATTCAATTAAACTTTGCACAAATGAAGGTTACTAATGTATCTTTATTTTGCATACAGTAAGACAAAATAGAAAAGTAAAGAAACAAAGCTAGACCTAAAAATTCCTTGAATTCTATTTACATAAATTCACAAAAACTAGGCGATGCAGAACATAACTTTAAATTCCCTCGTGAGCACAATGATACTGACAAGAAAATGTTGTGTACTTTGTAAAAAACGTTCAACTATTAAAAGAGAAATCAGTGATTGTCATCCGTTTACGCGACCAGGAAATTGAAGGTCAAACACACTTTTACTAATATCTCGTAAAGTTTACACAAGTAAATCATGAGGACACAATAAATTGTTGTCAGTATCATATTACTCATGTGGGCATTTAAAATGATGTTTTGTGTTCTTTAGTTTTTGTGAATTTATGTAAATAGAAGTTGAGGGAATTTTTAGATCTCGATATTTTTCTTTACTTTTCTAATATGTCTTACCATCTTTAAAATAAAGATACAGTCCAGTCGCGATTTTACGAATAGGCATCGGACCAAGCTGATTATTCGTAGTATCGCATTTTTCGTAGTATCGCATTTTTGACATTTGGTAGTTGATACCGTCGCAAATCGTCAATGTCGTTATATGACGTAATGTGTTATTGCTGTTATATGTCAAGGTCAATAAATAAAAAGGCAAAGAGAACATTTCGATGTATTTTATTGTGAAATGACATGTAATCATCGATCAATCAATACATTTAAATAAATAGCACATTTTTAAATTACATAAAAAAGTACATCATGAATTTTCAATTACATGCATAACGTAAAACACATTCAGGTTCACAGTTTCTACAAAGCATTACGTCCCTCGTCAATCACACTTTCAACAATCGCCTGTCCAGAAAATCTCTCTAGTGATGCCTGTTTTCGATCGCACATAACGCGAATCTTTTTGTTCATCAGTTCTTTAGACATCGCCGCTACAGCTGAGATCTGGATTTCACTGTCAGCTTGTGTTTCCCAGTACTCTTGGATGATATCTAGTGCGTCTAGGGCGTCGTCGAGTGTATGGCGAGGGGGGGGGGGGGGGGGCTGGTACATCCAACTCGTCATCGCTGTTAGTAGAATGACAAGCAACACAATTGTTTTAGATTATATACAAGTTTAAACCTTTGACATTTAATCACTCAAACTGTTTGTTACAAGGAAACACGCCCGCTGATTGCTTACAGAGCATATCGTGTCACAACTGCTTGGGTCGATAATTGCTCAACAATACAAATCACGGATATCGCTTGAAAAGGTGCGAAAATCACCCGTCAGACCGAAATTCGTTAAATTGCATCCTTGTTACACTGTAAATCAGCTGAAGGGACTGTCATAATTATTCGTTATATCGCATTTTTCGTTAAATCGCGTCTTCGTTATATCGCATCTTTTTTATATTGAATAAAGAAGGAATTCGGACGGGACCGGCCGCCCAATTCGTAGTACACCGTTATTTCGTAGTATCGCGATTCGTAAAATCGCGACTCGACTGTACATTAATAACATACACTTGTGCAAAGTTTCATTTAACAGCATTTTGCCGTTATTGAGATTTTGATAATTTTCTTTTTATCGATGAATAGAATTGGGAGGAGTGTGGCAGGCCCTTAATATAAAGAAAGTTGTATAATACATAATGTAATGAAATATCTTTTTTTTACCATTCATTCGTTGGAAGCGTCCACCTATGAAGCAAGAAAGCAGGATCAATCTGTTGTGGTTTTTGTATATTTTTAAAAAAAATATAAACATAAATAAACTACGATCAATAATCGCCAATATCAGACAACCTGACAAATGATCAACCAGGGACAACTCCGGTAAGTAATGAGAGTTCATTCATCACAAACTTTCAAAACTCCTTTAGAAATGATTTCGGTATGATTAATGGCATGTACAAACAAACGGCATGACAATAATATCGCTGTTTGTCAACAAACTTTTATTATTGATGATGTAAAAAGTGTCATGAGAATACATCAAACGATTTTCATTACTCGATTATATCTGCTCCTGATCCCTGCCGATAAATTCCCCCTTCTGCTCTATGGAGCTGCCATTTCCCAACCCCAGCTCCATTCACTAAGCACTAGCGCTAATATTTTCACATTTTGCCAGTGGGGTCATTAAATTTTCCAACAGTGCTTACATATTTAAGCAAATTGTCAGATCTATTGAGCATTTTGCTATAACACGCAGAACTTCAAGATTTCAAAACAAACTTCTGTATTTAAATCGCGATAAAATGTTTATTATCCATTATACCACTTCAGAAATCAACGGATAGGTGCAGAATTCATTTGGCTTTTAAAATAATCCGATATTTCTTTCCAAGAGTTAATCAAAACTTGCGAAAAGGATAATAACTTACACCGCTGTCAAATATGAAAAACTTACGGTGTCTGCTCCTGGATGTGCCGTCAGCTCCTGACACTGCCGGTTGACGGGGTAGTATATGACTAACATTTTAAAACCGGAATAACCTTATTCGGGTGTTATTTCAACTGAATGCATTTCAGAGTTCGATCTGTTAAATCGACTTGACACAATGAGTTCGACGATTTCAGATTTACTCTTTATTTAAGTATATTTCCAGGCTTCAGGACCAGTTTGCCACCGACAATTATGCATACTCGTTCAATCCGTGCTATCCATTCGACGAGGGAACTTGTAAAAAAGCAGCGGTATGTAAACACAGATAACAAATAAATAACACAAGTAAAAATTAAAGTCGTCTTAGTAATGGTTTCAGTTGCTGAGCGAGCTCTTTGACTGCTACAATGGATGTCCGGCACGTACCGCGTACCGTTCCGTACTCCGTAGAAAGCCGGCTGGACGGGCTGGACTATGTGACTGGCATCTGTCGATAACAATCGATCGACTGTCTGGACCGATGCGGAGTCACAATGTCTAATTGTTCTGGACTGAAGGTTATAAAACTGAGTTTGGAAACCAGTCTCAAATCTCAAGGATCTGATTGGCTGAAATGGCGACTGGTCGCCATTTCAGCCAATCAGATGCTTGAGATTTGAGCTGGTTTCCATGCTCAGTTTTACTCCATAATTATATACGGGTTTTTTCTCGTGTGTGACTAGTGTAGATCCTGATCAGCTTTCAAATCCATGCCATATAATCTTGATTTACACGGTTCCCTTTTTGGTCAGAAATAACCTTATGATTCTTAAAGCGAACGGTGTAGATCCAGATCAGATGGTGCGGAATTCGTTGGAAAGAGCCCGACTACACTTGCACAAAAATTTGAGTCTGGTGATCAAAGTTCGAGCCCCGAGAAAGCCTCGTATATTTTCGTTCTTATTGTACGTACATTTTAGGGTATTTCGTCAAAATAGGTAGAAATTATTTTGATTTATTTTAGATCAGTATTGTATTTATTTATAAATAAGGCTGCAGAAAGTTATGCGACTTTTATAATATTGCGATAAAAGGATAATATCCCACAATATCCGCATACTTTAAGGCTATAACTAGTCCATCAACCCTGAGACATGTAAAGTAGTAACAAGTATTACAATATCTCTTTTTAGGCATGCCAGTACGATTCTAACAATAATGTGTATTATAACATCGGGGACGCCAACAAAGTTACGTTTTCATTTGACGGAACGAACGTTATAGGAACGTATGTGGCGGATGACAACGCTAGGTAAGTGAATGGAAGAGATTTGAGACTGGTTTCCAAGCTCAGTTTTATTATATTGGGGCCAGGTCTAAAGAAACGAAATAAAATTGTGTTGTTTACTTTGCTACTCTGTATGGAAAACTGAACTTTAAGTGGATTGTTTACTTAAAGCAGATCATATAAAAAAGAAGAACAACGCAGTTCAAAGATCCTTTACAGCGTCATCTAGCTGGTGCAAAATGATATACAGATCGATTGTCTAGTGTCCGCATTCTTTAAGAAAATCAACGCCTTTCAGGCTGTAGACAACAAAATTGCACTTTGGACTGATAATATATAACCCAGAATGATCTTGTGGATCTTGTGGATCGAATTAATGTTTTTCTTGTCAAGAAAACATGGCGAAATCAATTTTTTGTAAAATTTTTACCGTATTAACTTACTTGTCTGTCACGTGACTGTCATATTATCAGTAACCTACTATACAGTAAATATTTTTCCTTTACTTTCAGAACCTCCAAAGTTACCTTTAAATGTGATCCAAATGTCGACACTCCAGTAGATAAGGCTGATGGGGAGACGTCAACTTCATTTTACGTAAGTGTCATATGCTAGTAAAAAAGAATATTGTCATAATTTGGGGGGGGGGGGTAATTCAATAAAAATATTTAAATAATTGCGGTAACTTTTGTTGACGGTCAGTAAGAGGGGATAAGGCACGGGGAAACCAAGCCGTTAATGTTACATTTGAGGCCCGACTGCAAATTCTTTTTTAAAACATAATTCCTAAGACTACCCTTATAAGTCCTAACATATCTGGAATGTGTTTATTCTAAGTAAAGTTATATTTACATTACTATATTTGAATATATGGTTGGTCCCGTCGTTTTATTTGGGTGTTTACTTCCATCTGAAAACTACGCCACAACTTCAAGCTACCTCCGTCCCTCCTCCACCCAACCTCAAATCCTGGGGCATAGTTATTTATCCAATTACATCTTTTTATATTCACAGTCTTTCACGGTCACCTCAAAGTACTGCTGTCCCCAAGGTAACCCTGGACCTGGACCGGGACCGGGACCTGGACCTCACGTCGAGGTCACAGTTAGCATCAGTGTGGGATCTGTCCTGCTCATTGTGTGAGTTATTTAAAAATATTATAATTTGTTGATAATAACATTGGTAAGTACACAGACATCGAAGCCATCTTGTTTCGTAACTTCGCTGCGAAATAACGCCAAGCGAAAAGACAAAGAAACATAATGATGTCTTAACTTTTTGACACAATAAAGCACTATCAGCTAATTAAAAGCAGTAAGCAACTTGCGGTAGGCCCTGTATTTCCGGTCCTCAAGAGTTGGGAGTGCATCCGGACTGACCCCCGAGTCCTAGTTAGAGTTTCTTACAGTTCCGAAAATAAAAGGCAAGCAACAAATCGTGTCCTTAGTGTGTATATGCATTTAGTGATTTGGAAAAGGTTCGGCGAAGAGTATTTAGACATTTAAAGAAGGCGGGAGACAGGAGCGCTGGGATTGGATGTGATTGGTTGGGTTGGGTTGGGGTGGGATGGGATGGAATGCAGATGATATCAAGAACATGTACTGTATCTATTTCAGTTTTTTCTCCATACTGGTAATCTATATTGTTGCGGGTGTGTTGTTCAACAAGTTCTATCGACACAACACAGGCAAGGAAGTCATACCCAACGTCAATGTGATTGTTGAGCTTCCTGGCCTTGTAAAAGTAGGTAGTCAGGTATTTCCATAAGCTTTATGTTAGCAAGGAAATTTAACTTGGAGTCTTGGACATTTACCGGATATTTCAGAGCTTTTATTTGTTTGCCGTTTAACCTGAAGTCAGAAATCACCATTTTGCGTGATGTCGGCAGTTACATTAAAGTCTCTCCATATTTGTTTATTTTAAAAATTGATCTCATATCTTTGTATATCAAACTTACCTGCAATGTGACGGGACAAAAAAGTTATATCTATCTAAAGACATATTTTTAAGATTCTATCTAGGATCTCGAAACGACTCACAGATTGAATGTGAAGTTGCCCTTGTGGGCAAAGATTTACTAGTATTAGAAATGTATATCTGCTTGTGAAATAAATAGTACTTTTATAGAAAAACAATATTTTATATTTACTTTTAGTTACAGTTTCTACGTTTGTTAATTATAGGTGTTTACTATTTCTGAATAATATTATTCATTTGCAGGATGGTGTCCTTTTCTTGGTGGGTAAAGTTACCCGAAGAGGCGGTTACCAAAGAACATAGAAAAGAAAACATAGTGTTATCTAAATGCTTATAGAGTCCTAGTGAATTTTCTACTGTTATCAGAGAGTGTGTTAGGCTGACTTACAAGCAGAGTGTTCGGTTGACTTACAACCAGTGTGCTAGGTTGATTAACAATTAGTGTGTTATCTTTTTTTTATTTTGCCATATACCATAAGAACTTTTTCTTCATCTGCTCCTGAACATTGCCATATTGGAATTGCTATGGAAAATAGGGTGCCAATATAACGAAATAAGTTTTTGTAAAGTAAATAACATGGGTAAAACAAATACATTCTGTGCACAAGGTTATAAAACTGAGCATGGAAGCCAGTCTCAAATCTCAAGTATCTGATTGGCTGAAATGACGACTGGTCGCCATTTCAGATGCTTGAGATTTGAGACTGGTTTCCAAACTGTTTTATAACCTTCAGCCCTGAGTGGGTTTTTTTTTTCAGAAGCCATCCATGTTTCTTTGGTAACCGAGGAATTAAATTACGCGACTTGTTTACTAGTATTTATCACGATAATGAGAAAAATCTAAATAACTTATAAATTGAAAACGTTGTTTATTTACGCTTATCGCGTATCATTGTTGTTTACTGTTTATTGTCCTAAAATAAATGTATTAGATGTTTTGTGAAGCGGGTGTCATCTTTTTTATTCGAAATTATTCTGATTAGGTTCTCGCCCATCCGAATCCATCATTATACATTTTGAAAACAATTTCTAAACTTCCATTTTCATGTATCAGTATGGCTGTGTAATTTAAAAACACGGTTTGTGTTTACATACATTTTTCTTTCCTTTTCATTTTACCTTCGAAAACTATCCGGGTAATTCAGTCATTTCCTTTTCGCAAAGATTTTTGCACAGCTCTCACTCATTATAAATGGTTATGCTATTATTGAAGGAGAAGCGATGCCATTTCAAGGTCGTTTTCAGTCGTCATCGCACTGTCATAAGTAAAAAAAATATAAAAAAAATATTTAAAAAGTGCAGTTATAAAATAAAACTTTGCACATATAATCGTTATTACTGTATTTTCATTTTACATACATACGATAAGAAAAGTTAATGATCTTATTAAAATTGAAGAATGGTCAAAAAAGTGGTTAGTACAATTTAATCCAAATAAAACTGAAGCTATGTTTTTCTCACTAACATCAATTCGAAGACCTGAACTTTACTTTAACAACGTCAAACATGATTTTGTTACCAGTCATAAACACTTAGGCATTACTTTGAGTGAAAATGCAAAATGGCACGAACATATAAATAATATCATTATTTCAGCATCGAAAGTCTTAAACTCTATGCGTGCGCTGAAATTTAAAATAAAACGTAAGTCCTTGAATCAAATCTATATGGCATACATGAGACCTCTACTTGAATATGCGTCTGTTGTCTGGGATGGTTGTTCTTTATACGAAAGAAATTCTTTAGAAAGACTGCAGTATGAGGCAGCAAGAATTGTAACAGGTCTAACTCGTTCTGTTTCGATGCAAAAATTAATTACCGAAATTGGTTGGGTATCACTCTCTGATCGTCGAATAATGCAAAAGTTAATTATTGTATATAAAGCACATAACGGTCTTCTACCAAACAACATGGAAGTATTATTTCCCGACCTTGTGCAAGATTCAACCCCATACAACCTCCTTAATAATAAAACTATGTATCTTTACAAAGACGTACCGAGCTATATTCAAACTCTTTTTTTACCGTCGTGTTAAAGAATGGAACCAACTAGACACAGAAATACGAAACGCGTCCTCCTTAAGTATATTCAAATCTAAACTAAAAGAAAAATTTCAAGCACCAAAAGTACCGCTATTTTTTTATCAGGTAAAAGATTATATTCAGTTTAACATGCTCGTTTAAGAAACAATTGTAGTAATCTAAATTATGACTTGTATAGAAACCACTTACGAGACGATCCATAATGTCAGTGCGATGACGTATGTGAAAATGCTGAATATTTTTTCTAACAATGTTCTCTATATCATGAACAACGTGTAACATTATTTAGAACTACACAATTATTTCACCCTTTAAATACAAATACTTTGCTATTTGGAAAAAGTAACTTGCTACCAGAAGAAAATGAAATGATATTTGCTGCAGTACAGTATTACATCAAACACAAAAACAGATTTGTCAATTAATCGATTTTAAGATTAAAAATTATGGTAACCCTGAAAATTATAAATTATAAGCCAGCATATGAATGAAGCATACGGGACTCCCCCCCCCCTCTCTCTCTCTCTCTCTCTCTCTCTCTCTCTCTCTCTCTCTCTCTCTCTCTCTCTCTCGCTCGCTCGCTCTCTCTCTCTCTCTTTCGCTCGCTCTCTCTTTCTCTCAAAACAAAATTAATTTATCTTCGATTCTTTTTATTATGTTAATATTAAGATATACTGCTTTGACTTATGAAATAATATACCATTATTTGCTTCTCAGCCATGCAATGCAACTTATTTGACTATGTTAATTACGGAAGGGCACACGATAATGTTGAAAGAACTTCATGCCCAACCCTTTTTCTTTTCTAATTATTGCTCATGTGTATGTATATATACCTGTAAAACAGAATAGCAAATAAAATATGTTTAAACTAAACTAATAAGATTAGTTAAAACAGTAAAGAAAAATAGCTAGACCTAAAAATTGCCTAAAATTGTTTTTACATAAATAAAAAAAACTAATCAACTAGTTGTGTCCATTTGAAAGAACTATTAATTATGAAGAGAGAAATCAACGTTTGTCATCCATTTACGCGACCAGAAAGCGAACGGGAAAATTCAAGTTCAAACACACTATTACAAATATCTCATATTGTTTACATAATTATGCAAGTCAGCAGAACACAAGCTATTGTTGGCAGTATCATATTACTCATGTGGGCGTTTAAAAATGATGTTTTCTGTTGTTTGTTTTTTTTTTTTCGAATATATGTAAATTAATTTTTAGGGAATTTTTAATATGCTTACTTTTTCTTTTCTGTTCTAACGTGTCTTAACATCTGCAAAACAAAGATAATAGCATTTATTTGAGCAAAGTTTAATTGACCGGCAATTTTTTTTTATATTTTGATAATTTTCTTTATATCGACGAACGTGCAATGATGACTGTAGACGGCCCTTAACGATTGATTTTTTACAAAGTAGCAACCGTTGTTTGATTGTGTTTATCATCTTGGTCTATTTTATCCTCTACTCTAAGCATACTCCTTGTAACTCATGGACGACCAGTGTAGATGAAGATCAGCGGACATATCTGATCTGGATCTACGCAGTTCTCTTTCTTGTCAGAAACAACGCAATGAATATTAAAGTAAACAGTGTAGATCCTGATCATGCATCAAGGTTATAAACCTGAGCTTGGAAACCAGTCTCAAATCTCAAGCACCTGATTGGCTGAAATGGCGACTGGTCTCTAATCTCAGTTTTATAACCTTGGCACCATGACGTTAAGCGTTAATAACATTGCAATAGAACTAATAAACTATTAAATGTCATTCTCATACGATTCCAAAGTGGTTTCTTTGTGTTAAAGCTGCCTGCACACAGTTCAGGTGCCAAGGTTATAAAACTGAGATTAGAAACCAGTCCCAAATCTCAAGCATCTGATTGGCTGAAATGGCGACTGGTCGCCATTTCAGCCAATCAGATGCTTGAGATTTGAGACTGGTTTCCATGCTCAGTGGGTGGAATACTTCATTGACTCAGATATGAATAATATTTATAACTTTATTATGTTATTCCTGTTTATGACGAAATATTAGCGAATTTCGCCAAAATTTGGGCTAATCAGAGCATACAATTTTTGCCTTTATGTGAGTGAATTTTACTGTGTTAGTAACGCCATAATAACTTCGGCTATAAATATAGTCCCTCGAATGTTGACAGTATAAGATAATTATATCACAATTACCCGGTACTCTGTTTACAGGTCTTCTATCGTTTAAATTTATTATTTCTTTTTTTTCTTTTTCGAAAGTTTTATAATTAAATACAAGTTATGTTTCACTTCTTTCCCGCACAGAATGCACAGCATCTTTTTGCCAGTTCTTCGTTTGTGTCGCACATCGAAACGTCATATCCCATCACATGGTCTGCTTCGAGAGTTTCGCACGAGATCCCAAACAACCCTACATCCTTGCATTCATCAGTTGAAGATACTGAAATATCAAATTTACATATAATGATAAAAATCATATTTTTTATTCTTAAATAAGTCCGAAATCACGTTCAAATTATCGTTCAGACCATACAATCAGATTACAAGCCGCGGATTCAAATCCGGCTTGAAATGAGATTCTTCTAAATGTCTTAAATTTAAAAAAAGGAAAAGACTTCAACGAATAACTAAAAACTTCTTAAAAGCTTATACGACCGAAAACAATTACAAACTGTATTTATTCCTATCCATTTTGACAGACAATCTTTAAAATCTTATTCTTTTGTATTAGCTTTATTCCTTTTATATTATTTTGCAAATTCCTTTTTAATAAAACCGGTTGAACGGTACAGATGCCGTTTTTACGAACCTGTTGATACTGCTATCATAACTGTGAAAATACATCCAAATAGTTTATGATAATTCATTTTTAGATTTCGTATTTCTACTGAAATCACAGCACAAATATATAAATAATTATTAATATTAATCAATGTTTGTCGATTTTAAGGTATATGGTTTGACAGAAATCGGCTTACAATTTCAATAGCAAATAATAATCGGATTATGAACATATTTGTTTGTTTGTTCTTACTGTAATATTATAGCTGACGAGAGTAATATGAATTGCGACGCACAGAAATGGGGCGTATGGCCCCATACAACCAGTGTATAAATGAGCCCGCCAGGATCAGCTATGCACATTCTTGATCATGGTTTACACTATTCGCTATTCAATCACATGACCACTCTTTATTCGGAAAAGAAACATTTAGATCATGTTCTGACCATGTCAGAGGGGGTCTAAACTTATCTCAAAGTCAATAAGCCCCAGTGTTTGGTGCTTAACATATTATTTTCATGAACCTTTTGTCTACAAATACTATTTACTTTTTTACTTAAAGACTGTAGACATTATATGGGGAACGCCACATTTAGAGCACTCGCACTGTTCCGGTTTCGAGAGTACGGTAGGCTTGCACATACATTCTTTCTCACTCGCGGTATGCTTTAAAAGTTCCCGTTTCATCTGTTTTGATACGCACCAAAATGGACTGTATCACAGTTATTGCTTAACCTTTGTAAAAACTTCTAAGTGCAAGCTCAGATTTACCGGTTACAACCTCAAAAGATATCAGCCGTATATGTTATGAAACTATTGTTAGTAGTTTTTATCCTTGGAAATAGAAATTATTCTTCAAAAATTGGCAATGAATTAAACATTTCCATGGACACATCTTATTACCAGATGGTGATGTTAAGGTTTTGTTGTTTATTTTTCTTTTATTTATTTTCTTGAAGTTCATGAGTTATTTCTTCATAATAATTTTAAACCAGTCTCAATTTTTTTTTCAATATATTATATACAATATTCTTATTTTCAAGCTATGTTCTTATTTCACATCTTTTTCTTCTTTTTCTTTGTCACCTTTATATTATAACATTTTGTTAATTGTTATTGAAGACACTATCTTGTACATTGATTTATCACCATCGTTTTGTATAACATCCTCAAATGTAAGTATACTGACTGCCAATGAAAACGCAACACTTTATTATGCCCCCGCCATGAAATGGCGACGGGCTTTAAGAGTTGCTCCTGTCCGTCCGTCCGTCCGTCCCTCCGTCCGTCCGTCCGTCCGATATTCTCGTGAACGCAACTCCTCCTACACTACTGGTGGGAATTTAATGAAACTTGACCACAATGCTTGGCCTGATATGTTGTTGTGCATGAAGGTGGGGTTTCGCTCTTACATGTTCCGTTCAGAAGTTATGGCCCTTTGATACTTCCATTAACATTAGATTTAATAGGAGTATATCTCGTGAACGCAACTCCTCCTACACTACTGGTGGGAATTTAATGAAACTTGACCACAATGCTTGGCCTGATATGTTGTTGTGCATAAAGGTGGGGTTTCGCTCTTACATGTTCCGTTCAGAAGTTATGGCCCTTTGATACTTCCATTTACATTAGTTTTAATAGGAGTATATCTCGTGAACGCAACTCCTCCTACACTACTGGTGGGAATTTAATGAAACTTGACCACAATGCTTAGCCTGATATGTTGTTGTGCAAGAAGGTGGGGTTTCGCTCTTACATGTTCCGTTCAGAAGTTATGGCCCTTTGATACTTCCATTTACATTAGTTTTAATAGGAGTATATCTCGTGAACGCAACTCCTCCTACACCTCTGCTGGGAATTTGATGAAACTTTACCGCAATGCTTGGCCTGATATGTTGTTGTGCATAAAGGTGGCGTTTTGCTCTTACATGTTCCGTTCAGAAGTTATGGCCCTTTGATACTTCCATTTACATTAGTTTTAATAGGAATATATCTTGTTTCTTATATTTTGTGTTAAGCAAAATATGCATTTTGCCCATAACTTTAAAACTACTTGAGATACTGCCTTGAAACCTGAAATATATTTTCACCATCAAAATCTACATCATAACCAACAAGACCCATAACCCTGCTTCCAATATTTTTCAAATTATGCCCCTTTTTCACTTACATTTTGTGTTAAGAAAAATATACACTTTGCCCTTAACTTTGTTTGGAATGGAGGGATTTCAAAATAACTTGGCACAAATGTTCACCATAACAAGGCGGTGTGTCGTGACAATACCCATGCCTGTAGGTCCAAGGTCAAGGTCACTGTTACTAAAAATAGAATTTTCTTGCAAAATCTTGTCCGCTCTGTAACTTTGTTATTTCTTATTGGATTTTTGAATAACTTGGTATAATTGTTCACCATATCAAGACGGTATGTCACGTACATGCCCAAGCCTTTAGGTGGAAGGTCAAGGTCACTGTTACTAAAAATAGAATTTTCTTGTCCGGGCTGTTACTATGTTATGAATGGAGGGATTTCAAAATAACTTGGCACAAATGTTAACCATGACAGGGCGATGCGTCGCGTACCATGCCCATGCCTGTCGGTCAAAGGTCAAGGTCACTGTTACTAAAAATAGAATTCTCTTGTCCGGGCTGTTACTTTGTTATGAATGGAGGGATTTCAAAATAACTGTGCACAAATGTTCACTATGACAAGGCAGTGTGTCCGCACAATACCCAAGCCTGAAGGTCCAAGGTCAAGGTCACTGTTACTAAAAATATAATTTTCTTGTCTGGACTGTAACTTCATTATAAATGGAGGGATTTCAAAATAACTTGACACAAGTGTTAACCATGACAGGGCGGTGTATCGCGTACCATGCCCATGCCTGTAGGTCAAGGTCACTGTTACTAAAAATAGAATTCTCTTGTCCGGGCTGTAACTTTGTTAGGAATAGATTGATTTCAAAATAACTTGACACAAATGTTCATCATGACAAGATGGTGTGTCCCGTACCATGCCCATGCCTGTAGGTCCAAGGTCAAGGTCACTGTTACTAAAATAGAATTTTCTTGTCAGGGTTGTAACTACGTTAGGAAAAGAGTAATTTCAAAATAACTTGGCAGAAATGTTCACCATGACAAGGTGGTGAGTCGTGTACCATGTCCATGCCTGTAGGTCCAAGGTCAAGGTCACTGTTACTAAAACTAGAATTTCCTTGTCCGGGCTATAACTGTTTTGAATGGAGGGTTTCAAAATAACTTGGCACAAATGTTCACCATGACAAGGCGGTGTGTTGCGTACATTACCCATGCCTGTAAGTCCAAGGTCAAGGTCACAGTTACTAAAACTTGAATTTACTTGTTCGGGCTATAACTTCTTTATGAAGGAAGGGATTTCAAAATAACTTGGCACAAATGTTCACTATGACATTGCATTGCATTACCACCAACTTCTTCACAGACATTTCCGTAATGAGAAGACAACAGTGCCACAAATACAAATAATTTTCTTGATCATCAAGTTTATGCATATTCTTATAATTACTCGAACATCACTGTCTTTGAAATGCTATTATTCCCATCATTGCACTTTAGTATCTGAAAACGATGCATAGCGGGGGCATCCGTGTCCTATGGACACATTTCTAGTTTTTTTGGAATATTTTGATGTGTGTAGAAGTTAAATAAATTGGAAGATAGACGAACTCTTCGCATTAAAAGTCGCTGAAGGAGCAGTCTACCTACTCCGAGTTAACATCACGTGACACGTTATGTCTGGTCCGTAATTTGACTGTTTCACTGCGCATGTCTGTACTTTCAGCAGACAACGACAGTAGTAAACCAATTTTGTCTGGCGGCTATAACCGCCAGAGAATCCTTAGCGAGTTTCAGTTATCTTTCCTTGAGGTTTAAATTAGGCGGTATTCCCCACGTTTACAAGTACATAACAACACCAGCTATAGTGTTAGGTTTAAAAATACAAAGACATTGGAGTCATATTACAGATGTATGTTTACCATTATCCCAACTGGGTTGTTGATAGCAATTTGATGCCACTTAACCTGGTCACTGATTTATTGCCATACATATGTTTGGAATGCCTACATTACTGTGATATGTTAAACCTTAGAGTTGCACAAATTCTGCACAATGTTTGCCATATAATGTTGTTCAGTGCGCTGTTTACACCTTCCAGTTGCTGATTTAAAAAGTATCAGCTGTACTTCTTCTAATCTTTATCACAAATACTAAGTGCATATTTACTCGATCATGCTTTATCCATGTTTATATACTCGATCATGCTTTATCCATGTCAAGGTTTATCATGAATTATTGTCATGAGCAATAAGCCTTGTTGATAAGCAGCTTGAGAGAGAGTTTTTAAAAAAGATACAGAGAGCAAGTGTGACGTCATCCAGCAGCCAATCAGAGGCCTCAAGATTTTGGTTTACAACAGTCGTTTATTTTCTGATAACGACGGAGAAAGAGTCTAGTCCGTAATTGTCATGGTCCGTTATGTCTCGATACCCGTTTTATACAGTTATTTGCGGTCCTACTAAACACTGCAAAGTCATACAAAGTCTAGCAAAGTCATACAAAGTCTAGCAAAGTCTAGCAAAGTCATACAAAGTCAGTACAAAGTCATACAAAGTCAGTACAAAGTCATACAAAGTCAGTTAAAATAACATTATAAATGCATAAACGTATGTTATAGTTAAATATATATCTGTTTAAATATTATGTATTGAAATAAAGCGCCACATTCGCATACAAAGTCAGTTGTAAACTGACAAAGTCAAGCTATGTCCTTAAAATATTCATTCCATGTCGATTAAAGTCAGTTAAAATAACATTATAAATGCATAAAAGTATGTTATAATTAAATATATATCTGTTTAAATATCATGTATTGAAATAAAGCGTCACATTCGCATACAAAGTCAGTTGTAAACTGACAAAGTCAAGCTATGTCCTTAAAATATCCATTCCATATCGATTAAAGGCATTTTTTTTTCATTACTATAATTTCACAAAAGAGTAATTTAAATAGTTATATTATATTAATTTTAACTGATGTTTGTTAACTGAAAGATTATAACTCCGTGGCAAAGCCAGTTATAGTTCTCCAAAGATTATTGTCAAGAGCAATGATCCACATTTCCAAACAAAGTCATGTACACTTTAATAAAAATGTGTCTATATAATTTATTTTATCTTTAAAAGAAAGAACGTTCAGTAGTTTTTGTGTGTGTTGATTTCATATTTTTTTCATTTCAATTGTCTTAATATCAATTTCACGTAAGACGGCATGTAGTTGCAGTTCAAAGCGTCTTTAATCACGTCATTTCCCTTTGTGTATACCAAACTGCAAGTCGGAGAGTAAATGACAGGAGAGATTAAATTAGAGAACGTTCGCACCTATGTCGGCAGTATCTTTTATAAAAGGTAAGTGTTTAAGGTAAGTGGTCAGTGAAGAACAACTTCGCATGTTTTAGAGATTGAATACAGAACGTTCGCACCTTTGTCGGCAATCTGCTTAATTAAAGGTTAATTGACATTTAACAACATTAAGCGCATTTAACGAGGGACACCTGCACGAAATCTCGTGTCGTATACATAAGACGACCAAATTTTCGTAGAGACATTCAAATGTATATGGAATTATATTGCATTATTATATAAGTCTGTGTATGTTTTTGCAATTGTGGATTGGATTTATTGTGTTGTGTTATGTTATAGTGTTATTTTCATAAAATCTAAAATGTGAACACTTATATTGTTTCGTATGTGTATTGTTTCGTTTTTAGGAAGTTTAGTTAAACAATTATTTTAGAATAATTTTTGGCTTCAGTCAGTCACTAATCAGCAACAATGCCTTCTGGCCGTCCCAGAAAGCGTGTTAAAATTGATAAGGAATATCCGTGTTCTGTATGTGATAACAACTGTGACCAAGGTTCAATTCAGTGTGCTACTTGTGTTAAATGGGTTCATGCTAGTTGTGAAGGATTTGATGCCGAACATGATTTGCCCAAACTTTCTGACAATTATAAGTTTGTGTGCAGTGTGTGCATTCGTGAAAGTGATAAAGGAACTTACAGTTTCGAAAACGCCCTTTGCAGACTGCATGAGGTAAGTGATAGTGTTAAGTCAATTAGCCCAGGTATATGTTCTTCAATAATTTATAAGTAATACACACTCTTTTCTTTCGAATTTACTTTCAATATTGTTGCAACAACAATACGTTTGCAACATGGATTTCACTTAAACACAATTATTTCTGTATTTTTCTTGATAAAGAACAAGTGTTAGGAAATTCGAAAGTAAAGATTATTTATAAATTATATAACTGACTTACATATGGCTGGACTAATACTAGTATATATTATATTATGTACTGTATAAAAATGGGATCAGACTTTCACACAAATTTATTATTCATAAATGTTAAGTTAACACTTAAATTTAAACACTAATAAATTGAACGGCAACATTTCAATATTTCATTATGTGTAGCCTGCCGCTAATCCCATTAATGTTTGACGTGTTGAGTGTCAGTTAGTATATTGGCCTGTAATTGTCACCTCTGTTATCTCGAATAACACTGTATTTTATGATCTGTAACGATAATGACATGTTTTAGTACTTGATTGATGTTTGAATATGTCATTTTGGTCTTATTCTGGTAAAAATAACAACAACAAACAACAACAACAACCATTTATTGCATTTCACCATTTACATGGTTTTGGCAATGAACAGAAAAAACAAAAAGATTACAGTGCTAACATGCTAAGTTTTTAACAAATAATAGAAAATACAACAACAATTGAAGAGCATAATTTTGTTTACAGTAGTCAAAAATTAACATATTATATTCTGAACCGATTTTAACCGTCGAGATGTCTTGATCGTAATTTGTAGGCTTCATGAAGGAATTTACATAATCTAACAATTATTTCCTAAATGAAAAATATATACACATAAAAAACATGGTTACTTTCTTTTATTTGGCAAATATTATTCATAATAATAAAATAAATAGCAATATATTTCGGCATTTTTAGAAACTTTGGCGATTTCCAAATTAAGAAAAGAAAAAATTTGGGCCATAGCGAGAGTGCCTCCACGTGGTGTGGCCTGGATGTAGCTGGACTTTTACATTCTCATACATTTATGTTGCAATGATATCTATATAATAATAATAATAATAGACATACTGTTAAAGTACAGCTATAACGAAATACTCTCTATCAAGATTTATTTTGGAATATTTGAATTGGCTTTGCATGTATTGATTTAATGGAGTTACAACTGACTTTGTTTCACATTTACTTAATAAATACTGGGGAAAACTATGCATTATAATAATGTAGAATTAAATAAGAGTCTGTTCTATTTGTCATACTTAAAACTTATGGCCTTGTCATACTTAAAACTGACTTTGTATGACTTTGTCATACTTTATACTGACTTTGTATGACTTTGTCATACTTAATACTGACTTTGTATGACTTTGTCATAATTCATACTGACTATGTCATACTTTATGCGGACTTAATGTGGTGTTGTATTTCCAAGAATTCGTTTAAACAACAAAATTTGATAAATTTTTTAACATTAATTGCTTTTATGCATACATAATATTATTTTACATGCCTTTGTAATGCTTAATACCGACTTTTTCGTACTCAATACTGACTTTGTCATACTGTATACTGACTTTGCCATACCTGATACGGACTTCATTTGACTTAGTATCAAAATATATTTCATAAAAAACTACAATTTTATAATTTTTATAAACATTTATTAATATTATGCATCTATAATAATATTTTACCTGCCTTTGTATTACTTAATACTGACTTTGTCATACTGTAAACTGACTTTGTCATACTGTATACATACGTTATTAGGTTGTGTACTGTAAATTAGTACCACAAAGTCATAAAAAGTAGTTTTTATTAAATAATAAATTCTAATTCATATTTTTATTGATATTTTATTTTATATTACCTGCCTTTGTCATACTTTATACTGACTTTGTCATATTTTAGCTGACTTTGTATGACTTTGTATGACTTTGCTAGACTTTGCAGTGTTTAGTAGGACCCGTTATTTGTCTCAGTCGCTAGAGGATTTCTTTCGTTTTGCATTCAAAAAGCGCCCTGATGATCACCAAAAAGTGATGAATTAAAAGTTGAAAAGAACGTAAAAATGGAAAGAAATCATAGTGGAAATGGGACAGGGTTGTTAAATGGTCCACAACAAAACAACTATGGATCTGTTCCGAAAGTAGAGATTAATAATGGAGCGGATGAAGATTCGCGCTATACCGAGCTTTTGAGAGGGAGTGTACCTTGTCCATCTTGCAGAGGCCTGGGACATATCCCAAAAGGTATATGGTCATTTAAATTTCTAAATTTTAAACAAATAAAGACAAACTGAAAGTTAAACTTATAAGTGTTCAAGGTAATCCATGTTAAAGGTCCTAACTTGGAAACATCCTGATGATATTCTATCAGTAACACATTTTTCAGTTTTAGAATAAATAATTTATTAATTATGAAACATTCAATTTCAAAAGACAATTTCTACATGCCTTTTTATCAGCCCCCCTAAACTGGTTTTCATATTTGCATTGGAGAAAGTTTAATACCTGAACAGAAACTACTGTGAATCCATTAATATCATTTATCACTACTAAATTTTGTGCAGATCAATGCACATATCGTCGAGTAACACGTTTCTATGCACACCTCAAACGACGCCATTTTTGTTTTTACTCTGTTTTGATATAAGCGACACTTTATGACATCACTTTCCCACGGTCGTAATAGTTAACACACTGTTTTTGGGTCAGCTGATTACTATGTGGAGAATCCGTGATTCTAAGGTAATATTTCACTTATTTTTTTTGTAATCGAATGCAATTTTAGTCCTGTTTCTTAATACTAAAAGCTGTGATCACTTACACATATGAAATTGTGAAACTATAGTATGAAACAAATTTGAAAGCTGCTCCGTCTGCTAGCTCATAGTAAGTTGTAAATGTCACGTTGCAAGTTATGTGTCTTCGTAAAAATATCCGAAAATCACTCCCGTGTACCATGTACACCTTATATTTTACATTTACATTACATTAGGTTTACATTAATTGATTTTTAATGGATCTTTTTCAGCACTTTTTTTCCCCAAAGGGGTAAGGTTCCCCTTCCCCTACAGTTGGGAAATTTTCGCGTCGTAAAATCTTGAAATTGGGAAAAAAATCAGTCGCAAATCAGCGAAATTTTGATTTTTTCTTTATTCATGTAAATAAACACTAGGGATTTTATTCAGCTTCACCAAGCATCATAAGCTCTGGTTTTTTAACAGGAAACCCTTAAGTGATGTAACTGTTAAGCCAGAACTAAGTTACAGCCAATCCAATGACTGCCTGTCTATGGAAAAATAATTTCCATTGGCAGGAAAAGTTTCATTGAGGTTGCAATTAATGTGAAATGAATCTGCATTTGAAATTATAATGGAAGGGGTGGGGGCTGGAGTCAGTGTCAGGGTGAGGCAATGTGTCTTTGAGCTACATCTAGCTCAAGGATATCTTCTGAGTGGGACTCAGTTTGGTATCCAAATACGTCGGAAGGTTGGATTCAAGTTTAGTTTCAGTCCGATAAAATTTCGGGGGAAAGTACGGGAGGTTGCTCGATACCGGTACCTACATTCATTGGTTCAAATCGCTCAGACTCGGGACTCGTCGCCAATGGCATGGGATCGGTCGATATATACCCAAAATCTTGCAACAAAAGAGTGCCAGTGTTCATATTTAACGGCTTCCTTTGAATAATCGCTCATTCTAAACGTTGTTGTGAAGTTTGTTAACTACTTTCAGTTTCTGGAGACTGGTTATTGCGCTTCAATTTTATACGCAAGAATCAGTTAACTTGCAATTATTTACCGTAAGCCAGTCTGAAAAAAGGACGTGTATAAAACGCGGACCGGATCAATGACATCACATGTCTATTTTATTTAATGATAACAACTGAGTAAGAGTCTAACCGGAGCGTTGATAAGAGTGAAATGAATCTGCATTTGAAATTATAATGGAAGGAGTGGGGGCTGGAGTCAGTGTCAGGTTGAGGCAATGTGTCTTTGAGCTACATCTAACACAAGGAAAGCTTCTGAGTGGGACTCAGTTTGGTATCCAAATACGTCGGAAGGTTGGATCAATGACGTCACATGTCTATTTTATTTAATGATAACAACTGAGTAAGAGTCTAAACGGAGCGTTGATAAGAGTTACTCCCCTTTTAAACGGTACGTTTTTTACACGGAACGACATTTCTTGCAAAAAACTCTTTGGTCAATTGGGAAACGGCACTGTTTGTTGTTGGAAATATAGCTTTGGGGATTGGGAATGTCCGGTACTTTAAATTGGGAAGACTCCGGTCAGCTTTGGGAATGGTACCGTTTTGCGGAGGTAGTTAAAGAAGGAAAAAAAACGCTGTTTTTTTTTTAAAAAAGACTTCATCCATTTTTTTCTATGCATTTAAGATAAAGATTTTGTTTTTTTCCCGTTAGGTGCCTGTTGTAACATACAGACAATATAGCCCAGCCAGCTGCTATGACCACTGCTTTGCAGAAAGTCACAGAAACAGGGGCTCCTATAAGAAGAAACAGCAAGAGAGTTTAATCTCCCAGAATCATCCTTACTACCTTATATTAATTTGATTAAAAACATGTTAAATAAAATTTAAAAATGCTTTTTTGTTGTTACTTTTCAGGAAGTAGTTGAAGGCAAACAACCCCCTTCATGGAAGTACAGTATACTTGGGGGTGATGAAAAATATAACTAGCCAATCAAATTGCGTAAAAATAGGGTACTGAAAACAAAGATGGCTGCCATCATATGCATAGATAGATAGATAGATAGATTTATTGTTGCACAACAATATCATATTTACATATACAATCACATAACAATTTTGTTAAGAGTCAAATATTGCACTGTGTAAGCACACTTATAAAAACAAACACATTTAAGCCATCATAGACATTTCCTAATTATCATTCCAGTCCTATCATTTAGCTTCTCAGGATAATGAAATTTGTATGAATTGTTATGCAAAGGATTGCCCATAAAGTCGTTAGACTTATTTCCAATGGGGTCCTTTTACAAAATTTCAAAAAAAAACTTGGGCAAGGTCGAGAATGGAGGAACATACACATAAAATAACTAAAGGAAGCATTAAAGGTAGGACTGCACTGATAATACTATGTAACATCCTTGCTCTAAAAGAACTCTTACGTCTTAAAAATACCTGTTACTGATCTGTATTATACATTGAAGCTCAGGGAATATCTTTTAACCTCCATTTTAAATTTTTGATACCTTTTTTGGGATTTTATAACTTCCGGAAGATTATTCCAAGCCTTAATACAATTAAAGTAAAAAGTTGCTGCTGAAGCAGAGTTTACCAAAGGTAAAAAAAAGTTGAAGGCACATTTTCTGGTCTTGTATGAATGCAGATCAGTGACCTTGTTAAAATTCTCATACATATAAGATGGACATTTTCCATGTACAATCTTGTGAACATGGTTAAGACTCAGTTGCTTTACTCTATCTTCTATTCTGAGAATACCTAAAGTTTTAAAATCTTGAGTTTAAAAGAGATGTTCTTGGTGCATGATGCATGGATTAAAAGATCGATTTTTATAGCAAATAGTGTGTAACAAAACTGCAAAGTAAGCAGATTTGTAACTAAATGATTAAACAATATAAGCAAATTTAATTAGAGTAAAACATATAACATAATGTTGTGAAAATATCTAATAAAACCTTATGTGCTTCGAAACCGGGTACTCCAGGATAATTAAAACCAATAAATATACTAGAATTGTAGAATTTACACAACATAAACTGAAAAACCCAAGAAAATGCTGTTGTATTTAAAAACAACATAATTCCATACCCATTAATATCAATGTGTGTGTTCATAGTATCAGAGATAAGACATACAAAATTCTATTTCTCTGCCTTGCTTATTAGAACTGACAACTTTGTGATCAACATTTATTGAAAATATGCAAATATTTATTTAAATTATTACTATTTTCTTTTATTAATTTGATATAGAACAAGAGGGACAGCTGGTGGCACTGATTCCCATGAAAGATAAGAGACTCAGACCCAGAAGGACGTATGTATTACAACTATTTTATAAATCTTTTATTTCATATTTACATTTTTTATGCCCCCACAAAGTGAGAGGCATATAGAGTTGCACTCGTCCATTTGTCCGTCAGACATGGGGCGAATTACTTTTAAAAGTAATGCATTAAATTAGCATTATTTGCCAAATTTGTGCATTAAATTAAATTAGCATTACTACACTGGTCAAAAGTTCTAAGTGCACACTTTTCAATTTTGAATATCTTAAAGTAAACTTATTCAAATTGAATGAAAGTTTGACTTACAGTTAATAATGATCAAACAACAATAATTTTTTGAAAACTGTGCATATGTTTTACGTTTTACGTCATCCACGTCGGCATACGCTTTTTAGCTCGACTATTCGAAGAATATGTCGAGCTATTGTGCTCACTTGGGCGTCGGCGTCGGCGTCCCGCTTTGGTTAACGTTTACGTGCAACCTACCTATATCTTAAAAACTACTATAGCTACAGCTTTTAAACTTGGCACACTTGTTCGTCATCATGTCCCGAGTGTGTATGCCAAGAACCATAACTCTAACTTTCATTTTGATCAAATTATGGCCCTTTTTGACTTAGAATTTCAGGTTAAAGTTTGCGTGCAAGCTACTGTACAAACTCATAACTTCAATACTACTTATACTACAGCTTTTAAACTTGGCACACTTGTTCATCATCATGTCCCAAGTGTGTATACCAAGAACCATAACTCTGACTTTCATTTTGATCAAATTATGGCCCTTTTTTGACTTAGAATTTCAGGTTAAAGTTTGCGTGCAAGCTACTATACAAACTAATAACTTCAATGCTACTTATACTACAGCTTTGAAACTTTCAACACTTGTTCATCATCATATCCCAAGTGTGTATGCCAAGAACCATAACTCTAACTTTCATTTTTATCAAATTATGCCCCTTTTTCGACTTAGAATTTCAGGTTAAAGTTTGCGTGCAAGCTACTGTGCAAACCCATAACTTCCATACTACTTATACTACAGCTTTGAAACTTTCAACACTTGTTCATCATCATATTTCAAGATTGTATGCCAAGAACCATAACTCTTACTTCCATTTTGTTCAAATTATGGCCCTTTTTTGATTTAGAATTTCAGGTTAAAGTTTGCGTGCAAGCTAGTTACTTTTATACTTCTTGTACTATAGCTTTGAAACTTAAGACACTTGTTTACCATCATGACCCTGACTATTTATACCAAGAACCATAACTCTTTCTTTCATTTTTAATCAAATTATGGCCCTTTTTCAACTTAGAATTTCAGGTTAAAGTTTGCGTGCAAGCTAGTTACTTTCATACTTCTTGTACTATAGCTTTGAGACTTAAGACACTTGTTTACCATCATGACCCTGACTATGTATGCCAAGAACCATAACTCTTTCTTTCATTTTTAATCAAATTATGGCCCTTTTTCGACTTAGAATTTCAGGTTAAAGTTTGAGTGCAAGCTAGTTACTTTCATACTTCTTGTACTATAGCTTTGAAACTTATTCACCATCATGACCCTGACTATGTATGCCAAGAACCATAACTCTTTGATTTTTTTCAAATTACTGCCCTTTTTAGACTTAAAAATTAAGGTTTAAAACTTTGTATACCTTTATTTTATCTTACATCAGGTTTATTTTCAAAGGCCCATAACTCATCCTTGCTTTTTTATATTTGATTTTTGCCCCTTTTCACTTGAAATTAGAATTAAGACTTATAAATAATTGTTAAAGTTTCAATGTTAGTGTTTTTCATATGAAATGCTATATAAAAGGTTTAAAACAGATGTCCTTAACATACTTTGGTTGAAAGTGTTGAGTAATTGTGGGGTGGGTGGGTGGGTGCATAGACTATACCATACCATACCATACCATACCATACAATACCACACCATACCATACCATACCATACCACTGTACTGTACCCCCACCACCCACCACCACCTCCACATACCAACACCACCACCAACAACAACTACAACAACAACACCAACACAAACAACAACAACACCAACAACAACTACAACAACACCAACACACACAACAACAACAACAACACCAACAACAACAACAACAACACCGCCAACAACAACACCACTAACAACAACAACAACACAACCACCACCATTAACAACAACAACACCACCAACAACAACAACAACACCACCAACAACAACACCAACACCACCACCAACAATATCAACACCACCACCAACAACAATACAAACACAAACAACAACACCACCACCACCAACAACAACAACACCACCACTAACAACAACAACACCATCACCACCACCAACAACACCAAAAACAACAACACCACCACCAACAACAACACCAACACCACCAACAACAACACCACCACCACCAACAACAACATCATCACCACCACCAACACCACCACCACCAACAACAACACCACTACCAACAACAACAACACCAACAACAACACCACCAACAACATCAACACCAGCACCAACAACAACACCACCACCACCAGCAACACCCCCACCAACAACAACACCAACAACATCAACACCACCACCAACAACAACATCAACACCACCACCAACAACAGCAACAACAGCAACACCAACAACCAACACCACCACCACCACCAGCAACAACACTACCACCACCACCACCACCACCACCAACAATACCAACACCAACAACACCACCACCAACAACAACACCAACAACAGCAACAACACCACCACCAACAACAGCAACACCACCACCAACAACAGCAACCAGCATACCATACTGTACTTCACCACGCCACACCACTATAGGTGGGCAAAGATAGTGGGTTGATGGGTGTGGGATCAGGGGTTTATGGGCTGGGTTGTGTAAACCCTAAAAAAAATCTACAAGAATAAATTAAGTGTAGTTTATTGATTTCCTAACTTGGATTAAGAAACTTTTGTTCATGTGTGTTTGTTGGGGGTGTCATAAACTCCTGAATCACTCCCCAGTTTAAATGAAGCCCAGTTACAATGTGCTTAATAATTCTGACTTTTCGAATAGTCAAGCGTGCAGTCGTTTCCGACTGGCTCTTGTTATGCATTATCCCCGTGCGGCAAGCGAAATTTATTTTTTTACAATCGTTTTTGTTTTTCACATGTTCACCGACTCAAGACAAACACGAAAAACACACCAACAAATTGTAACCATGGAACGGTTGACGTCAGCAGACAACGACATTGCCGTCAAAATTCTTTTCACAGGCACAACTTCAAATTTGTTGTAAAGAAATCTTGACGGTTTTCGTAAATGCAAAAGAAATACCTTATTTTGCATATTTTATTAATTTAAGAAGAAAATCAAACGATTTTTTTTCTAGATTGATTACGTTGCTTACGTTGAACGCTGATGTTACTCAATTACGTCATTAAATATTTACGTAAAACAACGTAAACTCGAAAAAATTGGTGTAAAATTTGTTGGATAAGTGTCCAATAAATAAAAATTTAAAACTAAAATTTATAGAAATTCAATAAACTTCAATATCGAATTATTCGAAAATGACGCTTATTCGGTCAAAAGGCGTATCCGAAAACTGGTCAATTTTACCGAAATGAATACATTTTTTTCGTTTGGAAAGGCTGTTACACATCTATCATAGAAAATTGTATCATCCCAAACTGCTAGACAATTCAAAAACTTTTGGCACAAAACATTGTGTGAACAAAGGAATTTTCTCCTTGAAATCCTGTAAAAACTTTATGGATAAAATAAAGTTGAGTATGTTGGCGCATCGTGCCCAGCAGACCATTACAAAGCTACAGAAAGCTATTTCAGTGCAATGGAATGGCAAACTACAGTATTTCCTTTAAATCTGCGTGAAATTTAAATTATACAGAGATGAGAAAACGATCACAAATGATAGCCGATGCAATGATAATTAACTTGAGAATTTCTTTCTGAGAACAAGTGAGCTAAAATATTATTATTTTTTAATCTGGTTAACATGGTTAAGCAGACTTAAAATTTTTGGTGTGCTTTAATAGAATATTGATTCTTCTTCATTGTAATTTACACTTTTTTGAAAGATTCAATCAAATTATTGGAAAAATTAACATTTATCAAGTGTGCACTTAGAACTTTTGACTAGTGTATATTTTGAGAAAGTAATGCATTAAATTAACATTATTTCAAAAAGTAATGCATTAAATTAAGCATTATTTTACAAGTGAACTGACAAAAAAAAATTAAAAAGTCAACTGTCAGTATATGTACAAAATGGATCATCTCCCAAAAAAATCACCCCAAGGTATAATATACAAAGTATCAGTCTAAAAGTGTGAAGATCTAAAGTAACACCTCAAGAACTTACAACAAAACTATTCTCAGTACATATAGATTAATACAGGTTTAGCTTTTTTACACTTTTGTTATCTTTGACTTATTGCTGTTTTCACACATTTAGAGTGTTGTATTGACAAAGGACTACACTGTCAACTTATCTAATTAAATCATTTTGTCACCTGCATCTGCATTATATGCTGATTTCCTGAAATCTGACATAGCCTCTACTATTTTACAATGACACTGATTCAGTAAGTATGATTTGGATAAATGGTTGGAAAAATAACTTCATTTGATTGTGAAAGTATGAGTTTTTTGCAAGTCTGAAGGTTTAATTTAATTTCCATGCTATTTTATTTCAGAACAACATTTTTGGTATTTTGCACTGAACTTCAAATTTCTATCAGTAACATTTTCAGGAATATTTAAGTGTTTGACAATTGGTGGGAAATATCTTGTCCCAATGAATGTGTACACTAAAACAATTTAAAATAAAATAAAAGTGCTGTATTTGTTGATAGAACTTTATAGATCACCGGCTATTGATTTGTTTTAAATTTAGCATCTTTTTAAGACAACTAAGCTCAAGATCTCGTTGCTTAATCATAAAAAATGTTCAAACTTTACAACATTCTGATGAAAAGACTTCACTTATAGTCTGTACCTTGTTTTACTAATAGTAAACACATATCAAAATACTTAACTGTCATATAAATGTTTTTCTCTTGCTATAAATAAGATGTGTAATAGACTTATAACATATTAAATATTTCGAGTATCATTACATAAAAAGGTTACTGTTAATATAAATATTATTTAAAAAAACGAATCAACAAAATCCAATAGTAAACAAAATCCAATTAATGCTCAATAATGCTAAGCATTACAGCATTTTGGCATATGTAATGCATAAAATTATCATTAAAATAATGCTAAATCTGTTGCATTAATCATTACCCTGCATTACTGACAAAAAGTAATGCATTATTAATGCATTAGCATTAAAATTTAATTCGCCCCATATCTGTTGTCCGTACATACGTTCGTATGTCCGTCCGTACGTCCCCAAATCTTGTGGCATCAACTCCTCCTAAACTATAAGGCAGATTTCTTTCAAACTTGCACAGATGATCAAGCAGGATGTGTAGATGATCGTAAAGAAAGGATTTTTTCTGCGACTTTTTTTACCAGATTTATGGCCCTTTGTTAATTTCAGTAGTTAAATCTTGTGGTGTCAACTCCTCCTAAACTGTAAGGCTGATTTCTTCCAAACTTGCATAGATGATCAAGCAGGATGTGTAGATGATCGTAAAGAAAGGATTTTTTCTGCGACTTTTTTTTACCAGATTTATGGCCCTTTGTTAATTTCAGTAGTTAAATCTTGTGGTGTCAACTCCTCCTAAACTGTAAGGCTGATTTCTTCCAAAATTGCATAGATGATCAAGCAGGATGTGTAGATGATCGTGAAAAAAAGGGTTTTTTCCTGCGACCATTTTAACCAGAGTAATGGCCCTTTGTTAATTTCAGTAATTAAATCTTGTGGCCTCAACTTCTCCTAAACTACACGGCGGAAATTTTGCAAACTTGCACAGATGATGAAGCAGGATGTGTAGATGATCGTGAAGAAAGGATTTTTTCCTGCGACCTTTTTACCAGAGTTATGGCCCTTTGTATTTTTCAGTTATAATATCTTGTGGCATCAACTCCTCATTTTTTTTTGGACAGATTTCTTTCTAACTTGCACACATTATCAAGCTGGATGGGTAGATGATCATAAAGAAAAGATTTTTTCCTGCTGCCATTTTTAGCTCACCTGTCACATAGTGACAGGGTGAGCTTTTGTGATCACCCGTCGTCTGTTCACAATTGTTGTCCGCACTCTAGTGGTCATAATTTTTATCCGATCTTCTTCAAACTTGGTCAGAATGTTTATCTCATTGATCTCTAGATCAAGTTCGAAACTGGGTCATGTGACCTTAAAATCTAGGTCACTAGGTCAAATTACAGAAAAATCTTGTCCGCACTCTAGCAGTCTCAATTTTGGTGTGATCTTCTTTAAACTTGGTCAGAATGTTTATCTCAATGATATCTAGATCAAGTTTGTACCTGGGTCATGTGACCCTTAAAACTTAAAACCTCAATTTAAAGAAAAAGCTTTTCTGCACTGTAGAGGTCTTAATTTTGGTCCGATCTTTCTGAAACTTTGTCAGAATGTTTATCTCATTGATATCTAGGTCAAGTTTGAAACTGGGTCATGTGACCTTGAAATCTAAGTCACTAGGTCAAATTATATAAAAATCTTGTCTGCACTTTAGTGGTCTTCATTTTGGTGCAATCTTCTTTAAACTTGGTCAGAATGTTTATCTCAATGATATCTAGATCAAGTTCGTAACTGGGTCATGTGACTCTTAATACTAGGTCAGTAGGTCAAATTAAGGAAAAAGCTTGTCCGCACTCTAGAGGTCTTAATTTTGGTTGGATCTTCTTCAAGCTTTGTCAGAAAGTATATTTCGATGATATCTAGTTCAAGTTTGAAACTGGGTTATGTGACCTTGAAATCTAGGTCACTAGGTCAAATTATATAAAAATCTTGTCTGCACTCTAGCGCTCTTAATTTTGGTTTTCAAACTTGGTCAGAATGTTTATCTCAATGATATCTAGGTCAAGTTTGACAGGTGAGCGATTTAGGGCCAATTGGCCCTCTTGTTACTACAGTTATGGCCCTTTGTTTATTTCATTTACAAAATTTTGTGGCATCAACACCACATTTTCTATTTAGCTGATTTCTTTCAAACTTGCACAGATGATTAGACATGATGTGAAGATTGTTGTAAAGGACGTTGTCTTGCAACTATTTTCACCAGAGTTATGGCCCTTTGTTTATGTTAGTTATTAAATTTTGTGGCACTTACTCCTCATTTACTAATTATGAAACCACATGTTGGTAATACCTGGTACAAAATTTTGTAACAAATGTTGTTGCAGCAGTGGGGGCATCAGTGTCCTGAGGACACAGTCTAGTTTAACCAAGTGCCACTGGTGTAGATCCAATTCAGTCAACATATTGGTGCTGTCTGATCGGGTTATGCACTGTTGGCATCTTGGCCAGAAATAACCTACCTGGTAATGCATCTAAAAGGGAACTGTGTAATCCTGATCAGATGGCAAGGATGTGTTGGTCGGTCTTGATCTACACTGTTCGTCTATGATGTAAATGAATAAGTTATTAAAATATGTTTTTATGATAATCTGGGAAAATTGCAGTCTTAGCTAGGCTTTGAACATCAGAAATTTGGCCTACCCTGCCAAGCTTTACTTATACTAGATGAGCTACAGAGGATGTACACTTCAAAGACTACCACATTCTTTCCCAATTAAATAAGATTTTGCACTTTACATTTGTCTATATAAAAATTTCTTATTTATTTATTTCTCAACCAACCTTTTCCTTTCCCAGAGCCCCATACCTAATCAAAGGCAAACAGTATTTATCCATATTTCTATATTTTCTATATTTCTCAGCCAACCTTTTGCTTTTCAAATTCCTGCATACCTAATCAATCAAGAAATTTCTGAAAACTGGCTCAGTTTGTTAACCCTTGGATTTGGTTTATATAAGTATCCAATCAGTTTGAACATCCATGCAGTCTACAAATGTATCTGATCAGAATTGATGCTGTTGGTTTTTTTATCAGAATTTTCCTAATTGAACTAAAAGAGAACAGTGTAGATGCCGACAAGACTGCACAGATTTATAATACATTTGTGCAGTCTCATCAGAATCTATATTGTTCCCTCTAAATCCATGTGTTCAGCTTTGGATACTGGAATAGTAATACCAAAGCTGCACATGGATTTAAAGTTAAAACACTGAGTCCATTGAATCATTAAATTAATATTTGGTTATGGATTTGCAGAACTTCGTGTTTATGGTTCAATAATTTCATTATTTCAGATACCTGTGGGTTGGCTTAGCTGTGATATTGTGTGTGACTGTGGCAGGACTTGTAATCTTCTTCTTGTTTCCACGTTCTGTAGACCTCACCAGCAAAAAGCCTTATCTTAATCCAGTGGGACCTGTTACTATAAATGTCACAGAGCGTTATGTTAACTTCATAATTATGGTAAGATTCTGTGAAGTTTATTGTTTGTTGTTTTTTATCCTTTACAAGGTATTTTGAAGGATTCATTAGGTTAATATGTGTTGGCCTATCTCACAGAAAGATATGGTTTCTGTAACTTGTAAGAGGTACTTGTAGAAATGGTTTGTAAATGATTAACCCTTTCCTGGATATATACGCATTTTTAAGCATGTGCAACCAGTGTAGATCCAGATCAGCTGGCACATCCGTGCCGTCTGATCTGGATCTGCACTGGTCACATTTTGGTCAGAAATAACCTAATGAATCAAAAAGCGAACAGTTTAGATCCTGATCAGATGGCACAGATGTGCGAGCTGATCTGGATCTAAACAGTTTAGATCCTGATCAGACGGCACCGATGTGCCGGCTGATCTGGATCTAAACTGTTGGCCCTAGCAATAAAGGTGTATCTATACAGGAAAGGGTTAACCCTTAAAATATATTACTCATTCATCAATGGGAACTGGCTGTTATCCAAGGTGAACAGTGTTCATCCAGATTAGCTGGCACATCCATGCCAACTGATTAGGATCTGCACCGTTAGCTTTATGATTCATTAGGTTAATTCTGACCAAGAAGTGTAGATCTTGATCAGCTTTAACAGTTAACAGTGTAGATCAGGATCAGCCAGCACATTCTTGCCATTATTCAGGATCTACACTGTTTGCTTCTTGTTCAAAAATAACATTTGAATCAGATCTAGATTTACACTGTTCATCTAAGCTGTTAAAGTGATATCTATCAATAAAGGGTTAAAACAAGAAATTTTTCTAAAATAACCCATTAACACACACCATTTGCATGCGATTTTCTCTTTCTTTTTACAGAATCGTTTTAACATCAGCAACCACAATTACGTGCCTATAAGAGTGACTAGTGTGACAATGAATGTGATGTATGACACCCAGTTAATCTCAGAGAGTAGTAACAATACTATTAAAGAAGTCGGGATACGATCCAGTGCAGAATATCACGTTTCTGCAAATATTACATTTAATAATTATAATAACATGGGATATATGGCGTAAGTATCTTTTTTGAGTAAACAATATGCTCCCTCATTTTCCTGTTACTTTTAGGTGATTTTATTATGTATTTTGCCCACAGTTAGTATTTTTACAGCTTAATATATACAGTCCAACTTCTTTAATTCGAACTTTGATATTTTCGAACACTGTACATATTTCGAACTCATATCTCGGTCCTGGCAAAACGCCAATATATCTCATCTATAGGCATTAACCTTTGATAAATCGTACACCTTATATTTTGAACATGGAACTCGACGTCCAGTCCCTTCATTTAATTTTCTATTAATTTTACTTTCCATATATCGAACTATTTTAAATTTGTTGCTCAAAATTATGACAGTTTATAGTTTTCACTCTTCAAGCAGGGAACAAACAACAGCAGCAACATATGATTAGCGCACGTTATGAAATTGACAAGACATTTAAATCAGACAATGTGATCCCTGTGACAAACAAATAAAACTAATTGTTTTTGATCTCATTAAAATTTAATCAGAACTAATTGTTATATTTAAAGAAAATTAAACATAATTAAGATTTGCAAACTTTAACTGAATAAATTGCACAGTTTATGATTGCATATATAACAAACACCTAAATGAATGTTAATCATAGCTTATCAGCATCGAACACCTGTGATGTGGAGACCTTGTATTAATGAAAGTCTTTGTCTGTTGATTGTGTGCTGTTTTACTATTTATTTAAAACTATAATCGAGGTACACAAATGTAAATATTTAAACATCCTTAAATGTATTTTGAAAATACAAATTTATAGCAAATACCAAATATGTGGTTTAAATTTTTTTTATTCTACTTCCAACATGATAATATAAGTAAAGAGACAAAGACTACCTGAATATAAAGTATCCACTTACTACGTTAAAAAACTACGATATTTTGAACTGCCGATAATTCGAACTTTTTATACCCCACAAATGAAGTTTGGGGGGGTATATAGGAGTGAGCTTGTTGGTCTGTCTGTCTGATTCTTCATTTCCGGATGATAACTCATGAAAGGCTTGACAGATTAAAATGACTTTTGGTACACAGATGTAACATCATAAGATACAGGTCAAGTTCGATTTTGGGGCTGGTGGGGTCAGTGTCAAGGTCACTGTTACTAAAAATAGAAAAATGCTTTCCAGAGGATAACTCATGAAAGGCATCAAATATTTAAAAAATGTTTGGTACACAGGTGTAACATCACAAGATACAGGCCATAACTCATGAAATACTTCACAGATTAAATCCTTTTTTGGGACATAGATGTAACATCAGAAGATACAGGTTGAGTTCTAATAAGGCCTGTGGGGTCAATGTCAAGGTCACTGTTACTTAAAATAGAAAAACTGTTTCTGGACGAAAACTCATGAAATACTTCATAGATTTAATTATTTTTTGGGACACAGATGTAACATTACAAGATACACGTTAGGTTTGACTTTGGGGCCTGTGGGTTCAAGGTCAAGGTCACTGTTATTTTAACTTCAACACTTCATTTCCACTCAGTAACTATAGCTTGGAATGAGATTCTTGAATTAAATTTGGTGTATTGGTGGTTTCTGTGAAGAAGAATTTTTTAATTGAAAGTAAGGCCTGTTGTGTCAAGGTCAATGTTACTAAAAATAGAAAAACTGTATATGCTCAATAACTGTAGTTGGGAATGAGATACAGTAGACTCCACGAAATCGGGTATCGGCTATAAGAATATATCGGCAAATGGGGTACGATTTTCGAACACAAAACCATTTCCTATATAAGCAATGTAAATTTTATCGGCCATACGGGTATCGGATAAGAGAATATATCGCCAAATCGAATAGAAAATTTGCAATTTTTCTGCCAAAACTGTTAGAAATCGAATATTTTCATCGCCTGTTTACAGGAAATGACACTGGATGTACCGTTTATCGTCCGTATCAAAGCTTATGACACCCTTATTATTTGTCTATTGTCAGCTGTTAAATCCAATTAAATATTTTGACAGCGATGAACAGGGACAGTGAAGCCTCCGGGCAAACAAACTGTAACCTGTCACCTCTTTTAAACAGCTTATTCAATCAGGCGATAAAAATCTGTTACAAATACACAGCAGCCTAGGACTATCCGTTATCGAGACGTTATTGGTACATGTACTTACAATAATCCACGTTTAAATTCCATTGTCTCTTTTTAATTATCGCATAAAATAATCCGCACAATTCAGAAACAAACAAAAGGTAATTTCTCAATCATGTTTAAAAAACACTAATAGATTTTTGTACATTTCTTTGATCCGCCTTCCATGTTAATTTCATACGGAGACTGAATTTGAATAACAGTCAGTATGGAGGTAAACATTGATACCAACCGTCAATGAAATGCAACTTCAAAGGAAATTGTCGGCTCGTATCAAGGCTGTGTTTTTTTGTCGGATCCGCTTTGAAATCGTTTGATCCACAAAACTGTGTACGTGACATTTCACATTTTTAGCTGGGTTAAATTGGTTGATGATGCAATAATACTGAAATATGATACTTGAGATAAAATTGTGATGTAATTTATTATGGAATATGTTCGCATTGGTAAGTGTTTTAATACTTATTTCACATTCACGTTGTAAATGTCGCGGTAGCATAATATAATTTGAAACTTCGATTTTGTAGCAGAACATGACAGAAGGGTCGGTTAATCAATAAATAAACATATAAAATAATGCATATTTATCCAGAACACGATCTACCTGACCTCCTTTGTCAACAAATATATGCAGATTTCATGATGAATACGATTACCGGCCAATCGGGTACTCCGGGCAATAGAGTATTTTTAGCTGACAATTTGTGTATTCGATTTGCCGGAGTCTACTGTATTGTGATGAAAATTGCTATATATAGGTAGTGTCTGTGAAGACGAAACTTGGTATTGAAAATGGGTCTGGTTGGGTCAAGGTCACTGTTACTAAAAATAGAAAAAATGGTTTCTGGATGATTTCTAATGAACGGCTTCACATTTGGGATGGGATCAAGTATTCGAACATTCGAATATTCGGTTTGATGACGAATATTCGAATACGATTTTGGTATTCGAATATTCGAGATTTTTCTTAAAAATATATACATGTATTATCTCTTTTAAAAGACTTTTGCATTAAAATTATTGGAGTTGTACAAAATAAAATGTGTCTTTACCGGCCTAAAGGCCACTAAAAAAGTAGGTTATACATTCTTTCAAAAATATTACAAGAACATTAATTGATTTATTGTTCTAATGGTTAAGCCCGTATAAACGTCTAATTGTCTTCCTCATGATCGCATTCATACATATACCAATTTCAAGATGACATAGGTACAAAATTGTAACAATGTAAACAAAGTGTCACACAGGTGTTGTTATTTCATCCCTAATAATTGGACTTATTGCTTACTCAGGCGACGGATTATCGCCTGTTTATTGTCACACACGACGCTAATTGGCAAGCTGACAGTTTATTGAAATATCCAAATAAGTGTTTCAATGTCTGTTGAATGTGGTTTTCGGTCTAAGCTATTATTCATAATTTAACAGTCCTTCCATCGATATCATTTTACATAGTTTACAGTCACCATTAATTATGCAGCCAACATAAAACCGTGAGATGTTGTGTAGCTAGTCTCTTAAGCTTTCATGCTGTTCTATAAATAAACTGCAGTTCGGACTTTCAGGGTCTAAGTCAATTCTTCAGTATAGAATGATACATGTATCCGCAAATAACAACAAACAAAAATGGTTTCGATTAAAACTAATTTTCTAAATTCGTACATACACATATATTTAACAGAAATGAACAACAATCACTGATTTGATAATATACTTCCCCAATGTAACATATTTCGGATAGTATGGAAATTTGGACATTGGGTTTGTGGACATATTAACTAAACTCGGAAAAAGTCGAAAAAAATTCGAATATTTGAATATATTCGAATATGTCTGATGAATATTCGAATGGTGATTTTGGTATTCGATCCCATCCCTACTTCACATATTTTAACATTTTTTGGCACACAGTTGATCGATAAAAGTTAAGTAAAGGTCACTGTTATTAACATATTCAAACCGTTTCTGCTCAATAAATTTAGAATGAATGATATATTGTGATGAACTTGCTGTATATGTGGCTACTTTGAAGACGACACTTTTGATTGAAAGTGGGGCCACTGTGGCTAAGGTCACTGTTAATAAATTTAAGGATAGAAAAACTTTTTATGCTAAATTACTTTACTGAGGAATGAGATATTGTGATAAAACTTACTGTTTAGGTTGCTTCTTTGAAGACTGCTTGGGATTGATAGTAGATGTGGGTCAAGGTCACTACTACATGTGTCCATGTTTCTAGTGTCAGTTACATTATGCCATTGATTTTAAGAATTCCCAGTTCAAGTATCAAGCACAAATGTGGGGGTATTTAATCACTTTCAGTGATAATTCTAGTTTTCTTAGTCCTATCCAGTTCGAATTATCAAAGTTCAACTGTAATAATATAGCAAAATAACCTTTATTATTTTTGCCTAGGAAGTTTATCTAATTGAGATCATTTTGTTTAATAAATTTAGATGTTACATTGTCATTCATAGCATTAGTGCGTTTTCGGGTTTCACTTTTAATGAGCACTGTAGCTAAATTTTTCTAAATGTATACTGCTCAATTTTATGACAGCATTTCTATTCGCAGACATGTTGATCTATAAAATTTAAACCTTGATGAAATATAGAATTATATATAAATGTGATTTTTGAAAAATCAAAACCGAAAATTTCAGAACACACAAAAATGCTGTAATACCAAGAACCATGAAATTGTATATGCAAAATACAAATGCATTCTCAGTGTATGTTCTGCTGGTTCCAGTTTTATGCCATTGTTACACTTCCTGTAAAACCGTTTACTCTATGAATAAACCTTAACCCTTTTCTCCATATATATATATACATTTTTACATGTGTGTGACTAGTGTAGATCATGTTCAGCTGGAACATCTGTGCTAAAGGTTATAAAACTGAGTTTGGAAACCAGTCTCAAATCTCAAGCATCTGATTGGCTGAAATGGCGACCAGTCACCATTTCAGCCAATCAGATGCTTGAGATTTGAGACTGGTTTCCATGCTCAGTTTTATAACCTTCAACCCTGTGCTGTTGGATAAGGATCAACACTGTTTGCTTTTTGATGTGTTATGATATTTCTGACCAAAATGAATATGCCAGTTGATCTGGATCTACACTGCTAGCACATGCCTAAACATGTGTAGATATAGAGAAAAGGGTTAAATTCCATGTGCAACCAGTGTTGATCCAGATCAGCCTGCACATCTCAAACAGTGACATCTGTGCAGTGTGATCTTTACTGTTTGCTTCTTGCTCATAAATGAAAATCTAAAAATGAACAGTTAACATTCAGAGCAGATGGCACTTATCTACAGGCTGATCTAGAACTATGCAGGTCACACATTGTATATATTCTGTACGAAGAAATAAGAGGATGATATACTGTGTTTATTTACAGACCTAGCTGTCAAATGCCAATACGATGGGAACATGAACTGGTAATGGTGTTCCAGTAAGTACATTATACTTAGATTTTTTTTATCCAGAATAAAAGTTTATTATTATTTATTGATAGGTGTCTGCCAGTTTGCATTAAACACTTGAATTCATGGATACAACTGATACAGTATCCCATGTGCAAGAGAAAATTCAGATTACTGGTAGCTTGCAGTATTGTTAATCTACGCTGTTCGCTTTTTTTACATGCTTAGTGATAAAAATTATATTTTGTCCCATGATGTAGCAGGTTTGCTTTTTGTGTGGCCTGGTGTAGCCAGTAGACACATAGGGGTCCTATTGTCCGGCGGCATCGGTGCCGTCGTCCTGTAGTCCCCCAACTTTAATCTGAAACTTAATGTTGCCTATAACTTTGAAAGTACTTGTCCTATTCACATCATATTTGGAATATATCACCAGCACGAACAATGCCATCTGTGACGACAAGAGTTGTGCCCCTTTCATATGCAACTTTAACCTGAAACTTAATGTTGCCTATAACTTTGAAAGTACTTGTCCTATTCACTTCGTACTTGGAATATATCATCAGCACGAACAATGCCATCTGTGACGACAAGAATGATAACTCAAGTTTCAATATTTTTTAAGTTATGCCCCTTTCAAATGCAACTGTAACCTGAAACTTAATGTTGCCTATAACTTTGAAAGTACTTGTCCTATTCACTTCGTAATTGGAATATATCATCAGCATGAACAATGCCATCTGTGACGACAAGAATGATAACTCCAGTTTCAATATTTTTTGAGTTGTGCCCCTTTCAAATGCAACTGTAACCTGAAACTTAATGTTGCCTATAACTTTGAAAGTACTTGTCCTATTCACTTTGTACTTGGAATATATCATCAGCAAGAACCATGCCATCTGTGACGACAAGAATGATAACTCCAGTTTCATTTTTTTTTTAGTTATGCAACTTTAACCTGAAACTTAATGTTGACTTTAACTTTGAAAGTACTTGTCCTATTCACTTCATACTTGGAATATATCATCAGCATGAACAATGCCATCTTTGACGACAAGAATGATAACTCCAGTTTCAATATTTTTTAGTTATGCCCCTTTCAAATGCAACTTTAACGTGAAACTTAATGTTGCCTATAACTTTGAAAGTACTTGTCCTATTCACTTCATACTTGGAATATATTATCAGCATGAACAATGTCATCTGTGACGACAAGAATGATAACTCCAGTTTCAATATTTTTTTAGTTGTGTCCCTTTCAAATGCAACTTTAACATGAAACTTAGTGTTGCCTGTAAAATGGAAAGTACTTGTTCAATTAACTCACTTAAGGTTTTAGGACTCTAATATTTCCGCCAAACATCGCCTCTTACCGCCACCATTCGTGTCTTCCGAACGCCGAAGCGAACGTTTCCGATTGATACTATTTTTAGTAAATGGAGTCCACTTTTCTGGTATTTCCCGATATTTTGACGTCATATCCGTATAACCAAAATGGAGTCCGACAACACAAGAAGGCGAGCCAAAAACGGGCGATATCGCAAAAAAAGCAAAACTTCACAGGGAAGTCACAGTAAACCTGTAAAAAACATTACAACGGAGCATAACTATTGTGTAGGCAAGGTGTTTGATTCAGGATTTGTTGATGTTAATGTTCCAAATGGTGTCAATCGCGACAGCTGGCGTGAAGGGAGGAGGATCGTAGAATTTGGAGAACTCCTAAAAAACTTGAAAAGCTGTCAGTTTTGTGGGCTGGGACCGGTTCCATTAACTATTAACAACGTAATTGGTGAGCTTAAAAAAGGACTGTCCGGATTTCTGTATGTGCAATGTCAGAATTCAGAGTGTGAAAAGGTAAACAGAGTGCCCTATGGTAAAATGCACAGGAATGTTTCAAGAAGGACCATGAAGGGAAAGAAATGATGTGGGATGTCGTGTTTTGCTGCAAACACAAAGCTAGGCACAGGTATTTTATGTTCTTAATATATCTATAAAATTCAAGAGCAGAAAATACATGTAAAATTTTCTCATGTAGACAATAGGCTGCATATATAAATTGTATTATTATTATGATTGTTGAATCATTAATTATTACCAAGCTTTAAATGAAAGTGTTTGCTATTCAGACCAGAATTATTGCTCAAATTTATTTTTCTAGAGCATATAAAATTGTTCATTATGTCATTCCCAGTATTTAAAAAGTTGATCTCATTTCATCCCCAGTATGTACATGTATTTCTCCAATAAAGATACTTCAGACTAAACAACTTGTTATTAATCTCTGTCTTTGTAGCAATGGTTGATAATGTTGGTGGGCCCGTACGAGTGAATAACTTTCTGACCACTCTAAATATTCCATCAATCAGCACTTCCAACCTAAAGAAAATGGAGCGACGGGCTGGTACTGCTATTGAAAAGGTGGCACAACAATCAGCTCATTGGGCTGCAGATGAAGCTTTTAAACAGGAGATGAGGTTAGTAAGGAAATAGTATATAAGACTAAAATAGACAATAACTATAAGGGTAATTTTTGTGCAGGAAATATCTGCCTATGTTTCTATTTGTTTTGTTTTTCTTCTTGTTTGTGTCACATTGCCATTGTGATTGCATATAAGGTGATTTTACTAAACAGAGGGATAATCTAGTCAATTTCAATATGTGTAATGCCTTCACGATTAAGCCTTTATTCAGTTGTGTGTCAAATGGCTTGGCGAGAGATATATGATTACCGAACCGAGTACTTGATTTTAGTGGTGGTACATACAGAGTTAGTTCCCTCTTTTCAGAAGATGCCATTTGTTAACAAAAAATAAAATTATTTTATGGACTGTTTTAGACCTTTTTATTGTTTTTGTAACGATTTCCATATTTTCAGTGATATAGCTCTTGAAGAGGAAGAAGAGTCAGCAAAGGCCATGGAGATTGTTGATGAGGAACTAGGTGTGGCTATTCTGCCGGATTCTTCTCCGATTCTTGGGTAATTAATTTACAGCCAGTCATAAGTCAAAATCATTACCAAGTCAAAATCCTTAAGAGCAATTTTCACAAATTTAAATGTCATTTCATGAGTTGAATGAAATCCTTCATATATATGAAAATAATGTTTGTATTTTATCAAATCTTTATTTTTTCATTTGAATTATATTTGATATTTAATATTTACAGGAATTTGCTGCAAACAAAGTCTGTTGATACTGGGAGTGATGATGAAAATGCCGATAAAACCAGACGCTGTCAAGACAAAAGTCCCGCCAGGTAAGACTGTTACATTGTTGTACAACTTGGTGTTGAACTGTAAAAATTTTCTGAGTTACCAACATAAAAACTGATTGTCACTTGGAATTACAGTAAATACTCCATTAATCTGTATTTCAGAACTCACAAAAAGTCTGTAAAGGTTCACCTTGAATCCACAAAGGCCAGAAAGAAGTTGTCACTGAGCTTTCCCTGCAGAAGCGAACTGGAATGTCATGTGCTGTGGATACGGCTTGGCAAAAACGAGGCTTCAACAGTTTGACATGTGAGTAAGGCAAAATGTAGTATTTGTTTTTGATGTTTCTTATTCATGTTAAAGTGACTCACCATTGATATAAAATACAAATTTGAAGTCAAGGGCTTCTTCATACCAGGCTGGGGCATGTAATTAGTACATTTGTTTACTATACACTGTATATTAAAGCAAAAACAGGTTCAAAATTATTCTTTCTGTTCTCAGTGTTGATCTTAAGCGAAACCAATTGTGTGTTAGAACTATGTCACAGCTATAACTAGGATACAAATTGGTATTTCTTTGCGCACTTATCATAAAATGATTTGGTCAAAAATGCTTAAACTGTGAGATCCAGTGTAGCATGTTCCATTACGCTGTCCGGACAGTCCCTTATGTTATGTGTAAAACTTTGATGCTTGTTTTGCAGCTCACACATTCGTTATGTCAAAATCAAAATACGGCAAGAAGGTGGTAAAGACTGTCATCAAACATAGAACCTGTGGAACTTGTAAGTGGTGGTCCAGGAACCGGCCCGGAGTCTCTGTCCACTCTCACAGATGTGTTAACAATCATGGAGGAAGTGCACGCATGATGGAAAGCGTTAGTGGAGAACAAGGGCTGTTGGAATTGCAGCAAAGCGGCACACCGGTGGAATACATAGAAGGTGATGGTGACAGCACTTTGCTAGCAAGAGCAAGGAGTAAAAACATAACAATAAAGAAAAGATATGACAGGAATCACATCATCAAAAACATTGGGAAACATCTGTATCAGTTAAGTGCTTCCAAAAAAGTCAAACTTAGCAAAAATGTGATAATCCACTTGCAAAAGTGCCTCAAATACTGTTTTGCTAAAAATCAAGGTGACTCGAAAGGACTTGAAGCAAACTTGAGAGCAGTCATGCCTCATCAGTTTGGGGATCACACACTATGTTCAGAAAGATTCTGTGGCAGCAAAAGGAATCCACAAGAAAAATATGTCCACAAGAGTCTTCCTTTTAAATCAGCATTAAAAGATGATGGTGTATTGAGAAGTGAGCTTGAAAAAATAATGATTCCAATCATTGGGAATTCAGAAATATATGCTGACCTTGGTTCATCTCAGCAGTGCGAGCATGCAAACCGAGAAGTGGCTCTGAGAGCTCCTAAATCCCTACACTACGGGGAATCAGAGTCTTTAGATTTCCGCGTGCAGGCTACTGCAGCTTCAATAAATGAGGGTCGACATTACATATGTCAGGTATGTTTTTCATGTTATGATGTTTCAAGTGTTACCTGTTTCTTTATTTTAAAGAGCTTCATACAAAGTTCAAACTAGTTGGCTGTGAACAGAATAGTCCTTGACAAATAGAATAGAGCAATTCCAAACATTTAATTTATAATAGTATCAAAATTGCATTTATTTAATCTGCTTTTCAATAATTTTTATTTGATAATGATGGTATGAACTCTTTGATTCCAGTTACTGTTGTTAGTTGTTTGTTCTTGTTGCTGTGAGTAATGCTCTGGGTTGGAAAATGTGGCTACATACTACCCAGGTGGCTAATGATTTTTATTGTTTTCAGACTTATTTCGTTCAGCAATTTGTTCTCCAGTTCCTTTGTTTCCTCAACAAACCGAGGTAATACTTCTGCATGTTTATTTAAGTAAAACTATTATTGTCTTGAAGCATTTTACAGAGATTAAAACATTCAGGGTAAATTATATTATTATACTGCAAAGAAATTTCCTTGAATTTGATTGGATAATTTGCCGCTGATGTATATCCGTATTTACGGATCGGCCGTAGATATGAACTGCACGTGCCTTAATTTCCCCGTCTGGCCTCCCACCTTTTGTTGTCGTCTGCCATTTTGTTTTTAATTTCCGTAAAAATGCATAATTTGTAGTCGATCTTGTAAGTTATAAAGCGGTATGCTTAGGGATTACTAAAATTGTTACAGAAAATATTTGTGTTATGTTTTTAACGTTGAAAACGATCAGATTATTTTCAAATTTTGTAAATAAATATCAAATCGATAGTATTCAATTTCTACAGAAGTGACGTCATGCAGGTAAATTAATGACGTCAGACATGTAATTATTGAGGTTCTCAGCGGGGAATTAAGCCGTTCGGCATTTAATAAGCGAAATAAATGAAAAATCGATGTTTTTTTAATTATTTTTGTCTGAAAAAGTCTTTGCAGTATAATAAAACAATTATTTGGTTTCTTGAAAGGGTATGTGAGGATATATTGCCGGTCTGGATGTCATATTATCCCTCGCCTGCGGCTCGGGTAATATGACACCCAGACCGGCAATATATCCTCACATTCCCTGTCAAGAAACCAAATAACTATATAATATTTTTGAAGATCAGTGGTCTAGGGGTAGAGCGTCGGTCTCCAGATCCGGGGACTGCTGGTTCGAGTCCCATCTGGGATGAGGTTCGTCTGCAGTTTCCTCAATCCACATTCGGCGCGAGTACTGGTCGGAAAACCAGGAAGCAGTCATCGAGTGTGATTAATATAAGTTGGAAAAACTTGTTTCACAATCGATGTAAAACAAATAAGTTTAAACTAAACTAATTTTTGTTTATATAGTATTTTCATTCTTTGTATGTTTACACTTTCAGTAATGATTATAACAATTTAAAAAGATAACACCAATGTGAGAAGTAATTATTTATTGTTATATTGCAGTTGTCAATTGAAAACATTTTTGAAATCACAGGCAAATATGGAGGCTGGCCTGTCCCCAGGCATAAACACTTCAAAGTATGCTGTGAAGTGCATGAACCATAGACTTAAAGTTGAAAAGAAGTCACAACAACCATCCACAAAACGCAGACGCCTCATCCTCAAGCAGGAGCGTGCCACATCCCAGGGTGCTCAAGAAGCCCTTGAAGGCGCTACATATCAGTCAGGTATAATCATTACAAATCACTTTTCAAATTTCATTTTTTGTTGCATTCAGCTGTCTTGTTACTAAAACAGTTGTTCAGGTAATTTTTGGTAATATGGTTTTGCATAAGTAAAGCATATTCAAAGCTTTGGTATAAAGTTAAACATGTTAATGTAAATAAGTGCTAATTATGTCAATCAAATTTCTAATTATAATGCTGGTATTATGAACAGGTATAGATATGCAGGCTGAAGCAGATATACAGCAGCTCCCAGATGCCATTCCACATGGGGAATTCAAGCCTGTGAGACTGTCAGACGGTTCTCCCACTGTCATTGCCATTGACTTGGAGACTACTGATCTAAGTAAGACTATATTGCATTTTATCTGATACTGTTTTACTACAACAAAATCAAAGCTATTGAAAGCAACATCTGTTAACCCCTTACTCAATATACACATTTTACCAGTGTAGACTAATATAGATCCAGATCAGCCAGCACATTTGTGCCATCTGATCAGGACCTGCACTGGTCGCATTTTGGTCAGAAATAAATCAAAAATCAAACTGATACAGGTGTCATTGTTGCATGTTCATCAGCCTTTTTTTCCTTAGTCAAGTTTAAGGATAATTAGCATCCTACTGTAAAGCCACTGATACTTACAGGTGTTTTATTTTTGCTTTCTTGCAATTTCAGTATATCACATGAATATGTTTTTGAAGACTTCAAGTCAATAAATCTATGTTGCACATTTTCAGTTTTCAAGTTTTTAAGGAATTGAAAACTGGCGAATAAAAAGCATTTCCAATACTGAGGGATTGACGGTAACAAAACTTAGTACACTTTTCATTTGGAAACTTTTTTGATTATTTACAGTTCGAGGTGGCCAGGTGCCACATATAACTCAGATTGCGGCCTCGAACATAGAAGGGCGGAGGCAGTTTGAAATGTATGTCATCCCCAAAGTTCCAATCACCTTTGATGCGCAACAAGCAACTGGGATTTCCTATGTAAACAACATGATGACTGTGAATGGTAATCCTGTTGAAGCTTACACAATACTACATGCTATGCAGAGCTTATGTGAGTGGCTTGAAAAGTTCGAAAATGTAATTCTTATCGCTCATAATGGACGTAGGTTTGATTTTCCTGTCCTGATAACAGCTGCTTCCAGTACAGGATTGCTGCAGAGGTTCACAAACTGTGTTGCTGGGTGCCTGGACACATTAGCACTTTTTAAAAAGACCTTCCCTGATAGGACTTCTTACAAGCAAGAAGATTTAGTGTTAGGACTTTTGAACACTCAATATAATGCACACAATGCATTGGATGACGTTTGTGCATTAGGTTTATTGTTTAAATTTGCTGAATTGCCAGTTGAAGAATACATGAAATTTATGTTCACCCCAAAGGCAGTCCATTTGAATCAATTGTACCTGAATCAAAAAGCAAAAAATCTGCCTTCACTTAGTGAACTTGTAGCGCATGGTGTTTGTAAACGTGCTACGGCAGAAAATATCGCAGGATCAGGTTTGAACTTGCAGCACCTGAAAACTATCTACAGTCGGGATGGTGAAGTTGGCCTGATGAATGTGTTCACTGGAAAAAATAGTGAAGGCCAACCCAGAATCACAAACACTAAAAGAATTTTGGAAAATGTTAATCCAAAACTTGTTGACTATTTCAATAAATGATATACATAGTGGATAAATTCAACAAGAACAATACAAGTGTGACCAGAAGTGCACAAATGCGACGAAACCAGATTTTCAACGACTGAGTTTTGACATCTTACAGTGTTGCATCATGATAAAAGCTACACCACACCAAGTTTGGTGTCAATAGATCTAGTCAAACTCAAGTGATAGTGTGGAAACTGAATTTCTATTTTTAGCAACAGTGACCTTGACCTTGAACACTGACACCTGAGTAGCAATCCCGAGCTGCCTCTTGATATAAGCTACACACATACCAAGTTTGGTGTCAATAGGCCAAAGCAAACTCAAGTTATTGAGCGGAAACTAAAAGTTGACGGCTGCCCGCCCCCATCGACTTCAACATTTCAATAACCAGTTTTCTGTGAAAACCTGGTTAAAATGGACATATTGTTATATATATATATATATACAGTAAATATTTATGCTTGAGTCTAGATAGCTGCACTTTCCAACTTTTCTCAGAATTAGATACATTTACATATGCTCAATACTTTGTATTTCGGGTTTACCCCTGTTTTGACACTACATGTGACAGATTGAAAGGAACATTTATATAAGTTTCCTGGTTTTTAAAGCCAAAGTTGCTTAAAATGTATTGGATTATGACATGGTAGCATATATTCTGTTATTAATAAGTATAACTGCCTTGAAAAAATGCATTTTATTTCCTTTTGAAATAGTTTATCATTTCATGGTAATTTGGTATAGTGCTTTTTAACCCTTTGGCTTAGGCCATAGGTACCTATTTTGTAGGCCAATAAAATGAAAACGAAGATGGTGAGGTGCACTTTTTTTTTAATTATTTGATTCCATACACATTGCAGATAATTTTAATGTATAACACAATTATTTTACTGCATTGAACATGCACAAAAATCACAGATAAAAACTTGCTTAATTTTTGCAGATAGGAAAAATGTGCATTTCCGGAAATGGGGTACACTTTAAAAAAGTCAATTTATAAAGTGTTAGAAATAAATTCTAAACATAATGCTTGTTTTTTCCTGTTCAGATATGATGTCCTTAAACAATTAGCCTTTATTTTACATAATTTTACAAGGTTTCAAAGAAATAGAGATGAATTTAGCTTCTAGTATATTTGATTTTACAGCCCATTTTCCGAAACAGAGGGTCCCCTTCTAAAATACTAAATTACTCGAGTTATGCATGGTAAATGTTTTTTAAAACTCGGGTTTAGATGTCTAAATGGATGTACTTGGAAATGAAAACAACAAAATCCCAATCTGCAAAAGTGCATATTAGAGTCCTAAAACCTTAATACTTTGAATAACTCATCTGCATTTACAAAACAATTTTTGAAGATGATAACTCAGGTTTCACCATTATTTTAGTTATTCCCCTTTTAAATGCAATTTAGATGACACATGTGTCCTGTGGTGTAGTATTGAAATTAACTTAAATAAATTTTTTTTTAATATATATGATTAAACATAGGCCCACATTTGAACTTTTTCCATGCAGGTGACACATGTGTTCCGCAGAACACAACATTCAAGTAATTATTAGGAAATTTATTTCTACATATGCATCATTAAATGGTTTACTCAGTTACTGAATTGATTTTTCCAAATTTATTTCAAGACAATGTTCGTAAATGTTTATTTGTGAGCATTAACAAATTAATTAAATATGTTGTGAAAACCAATTTAACCCTTTCCTCTTTATATACGTCTTTTTACGCATTTGCGACCAGTGTAGATCCACTTGTGCCGTCTGATCAGGATCTGCACTGGTCGCTTTTTAGTCTGAAATAAACTAATAAATCAAATAGCGAGCAGTTTAGATCCTGATCAGATGGCACGGATATTACTGTAGGATCAAAAAATTCAAATGCATCTGAGTGTATGATTGGACTGAAAATATCAAATGATATTATTGATCCTTTTCATTGCAGGTATTTGCTTTTTGCATGGCCTGCTTAACCTTTCCTCCATAGATACACCTTTTTTGCATGGGTGAACTGTTTAGATCCAGATCAGCCGGCACATCGGTGCAATCTGATCAGGATCTTACTGTTCGCTTTATGATTAGGTTTCTTTCTGATCAAATTGCGACTGCTGCAGATCCTGATCAGACGGCATGGATGTGCCGGCTGATCTGGATCTACACTGGTTGCACATGCATAAAAACACGTATATATGGAGGAAAGGGTTAAAATTATGTACTTGTACAATGTACAATGATATTTCAGATTTACGTGTAACTACGAGATGTTGGGACATTCAGAACAAGTGACGTTACAGACATACCAGTTTGTCAGCTGTTACAGCGCCATCAAACCTTCCACCATCGGACCTGCTCCAACTACCAAACAAACTACCACAAATACAACCACAACAACTACAACCACAACAACTACTACTACCACTACTTCAAAGCCACTCAAGTAATATTGATACTGATTAAGAAAAAAAAAAACTTGTAACTAAAAAATATATTATAATTGGAAAAAGATAATGCTTTGTTCTTGAACATCATTGAGTTGAAATCAGATCTAAAACATTTTGTTTATTTTCAATCTTTAATTATGTAACAGTAACCCTTTACCACCATTAGCTATATTTGAAGAGTGTAGTTCTACATCAGTAGGCACATCTATGCCCCCTGATCAGGATCTACACTTTTCACTTTAAGATTCATAAGGTTATTTCTGTCCAAGAAATGAACAGTGCAGGTGTGGTACCTGATCTGGATCTACACAAGTCACACACCTTATCAAATATGTATATCTATCTGTGGTATAAAATCTTATAGTTCTCATGGATTTTTTAATATGACATACTATTACTGCAATATCATTGAAAATATATTTAACCCTTTCCTGGATACGCATTTTTACGCGTGTGCGACCAGTGTAGATCCAGATCAGCCGGCACATCCTTGCCAGATCAGACGGCACGGATGTGCCGGCTGATCTGGATCTAAAATGTTCGCCCTAGCAATAAAGGTGTTTCTGTACAGGAAAGGGTTAAGATGTGAACAGTGTAGATCCACATCAGATTGCACAGATTTGCAGGCTGATCTGGATCTAAACTGATCTTCCATGTGATAAAAGGCATATCCATGGAGTAAAGGTTTAACTGATTTTGATAATTATTAATAAAGAACACATTATATTGTCATCAAATTTTAAGTTCTCTAAATTTTACTCCAGATAAAATGTGTGACTTATTTTTCCTTCCTTGAAGTTTGATAATAAGTTTCAATTGCAACTTAAGTCTGATTTTAATCTTTGGGCCAAATATTAATGAATCAGTGAATAAAGTCATGTAGAAATGCCGTGATAATTGACATTCCAGTGCTTGTGTAACCCTCTTCTCCTTATATACACATTTTGATGAACAGTGTAGATCCAGACAAGAATCACATTCATGCCATCTGATCTGGATCTACACTGTTCACTGTCGGTCAGAAATAACTTTATAAATCACAAAGCGATCTGTGCAGATCCTGATTAGATGGCATGGATGTGGCGGATGATCTGGATCTACTTTGTTGACCCATGCATTAAATGTGTTTATATTGAGGAAGGAGTTAATTTCTTTGAGAATCTTGTGTTGTTTTTTTCTGACGTAGTATCCAAGAGAGAAACAAGTGTTCAAAGAACACCCATCTTGTTTTTCTATGTACACATTGTTTTCTGAAACATTTGTAAATTATTCACCACATTGTTCCTTTCATTGGAATCTGGCATGATAGTCTAGAAGAGAGTCGATACTCAGTTTTTATAACCTGAAAGCCAGGATTATAAGTATCTTGCTTGAGTGTGAGGTGAAGATAGAAAAATCTGTCACAAAGGGTGAACTGTTTTTGCAGGAACAAGGATCTGCCAAGTTCCCACCAAAACATTGACAGAGGTGACAATTTTTTCTATATTTACTGAATATTTCATGCAAGATACTTTTTCTTACATAACCTTTACTGTTCATAACATTTGTGTATACATACAATCTAAATTTCCTTTCCATTCGCTGAAATATTAACATTAATGCAAACCTTAAAGATGTCACTAAATTGAATACATTATGTCAGATACTTAAAGATGTGACATCACTCATGAAGTATGCTAACATATGTTTATCTCTAGGGAAAAGAAAAGATTTACCTTCCCAGTTAAATCAACCAGAAACTTTTATCTCGTATGCAAGAAAAATTCAAGAAATATTCATACAAAACCTGACTTAAGCTCTCAATCATCATCTGTCTTGATACACACACAATTTTACCCTTTCCTCCATAGATACACATTAATTGCGTAGGCGAACAGTTTAGATCCAGATCAGCCCGCACATCCGTGCTGTCTAATCAGGATCTAAACTGTTCGCTTTTTTATTTGTTAGGTAATTTCTGACCAAAATGCGAAGAGTGCAGATTCTGATCAGATGGCACGGATGTGCCGGCTGGTCTGGATCTACATTGGTCACACATGTGTAAAAATGCTCATATATGGAGGAAAGGGATAAAAAAAACATTATTTTAATAATTTCTTTAAGTTGGAAAGTGAAAAGTGAATATGGCTGTTATTGAGTTTTGTGTACATATACATGCATTTATATTTGTATAAAAATACCTGATCAGTTTTTTACTCAGTAGCATTTTTGTACTCAGTTTGTCCTGTGATAGTAAGTGCCATTATATGTTGTATATTAGATTAAACAAGTCTAAGATTATAAGTGGAACATAGGTCTGCATTGCTTTACATGTATTTGACATTAAATGATCATAATAAATTGTGATAAAGACTTAAATCATCCATAGAGGATGAATTCACCTGTGTAGCCAAATAACCCTTTCCTCGGTATACGTATATGCCTTTATGACATGGGCGAACAGTGTATATCTAGATCAGCTGGCGCATCCATGCCATCTGATCAGGATCTGCATGGTTCACTTTTTGATTTAATAGTTTATTTCTGACCATAAGGAAACAGCTTAACCCTTTCCTCCATTGACACACCTTAATGCTTGGGCAAACAGTGTAGATCTAGATCAGCTGGCACATCTGTGCCGTCTGATCAGAATCTGCTCTGTTCGCTTTTTGATTTGTTAGGTTATTTCTGACCAAAATGCAACCAGTGCAGATCCTGATTAGATGGCATGGATGTGCCAGCTGATCTGGATCTACACTTGTCACACATGTGTAAAAATGTGTATATATGGAGGAAAGGTTAAGGAGCTTTTTCTGGCAATTATAGATTGTCAAGACATTATCAAAAGTGACAAGATATTTTGAGCAAGGCGTGTGTTGAAAAACACGGTGTTGGTTTACAAATCACAGCAAAAGCACTGTTGTTAAAAGAAATTATTATTATGCTGCATTAGTTTCATCATCGCACAGATAATTTAGTCTTTACCTGAGGTAAATCTTGTGCAGTTTGAATGCACTTGTGTTTGATAAGTTATTGTATATGTATTGTTGAACTTATATACATAAAATTTAATATTTGTAGACACAATATGTGAGGAAGTTAATGGCCATTTACTAAAAGGATGTTAACAGCTTATATCACATAGATACAGTTCAGCCTGCACATTGTGGTGTTTGATCAGGACCTATATCCACTGTTCATTTCTTGTCAGAAAATAACCTAATGAACATACAAGTGAACTCTGTAGATCCCAAACAGACTGCACAGTTGTGCATGCTGATGTGGAACTATACTGGTCAAACGTGTGACATAACCCATATCTGTGGAGTAAAGAAAAATGAATTTTACTTTTAAGGCTTTATTATTATAATATAGTTACATGTTTTTTAACAGTTTCATAATTAAACCTTTTACTCCATGTATGAGCATTTTAAAATGTGTAAATCCAGATCAGCCAGCACATATTTGCTTTCTGATTTGGATCAACACTGGTCACATCTTTGTGGAAAATAACCTAATGAATCCAAAAGGCAAACAGTGCAGATACAGGTCAGATGGCACGGATCTATTCACCCACATTATAAAGGTTTTTATATGGAAGGAAGGGTCATATTACTTAAATTACTCAGACCAGGAATGATATAACTAATATAATAACATTTGTGATGTTTTCTCAAATACTGTAGTATCATTTAATTTAGCGATGCTGAATTTTTGCACATACAGTATAAATGATAATCACTTGGACATAAATTAATACAGGTTTAGTTTTCTATTTTGAAAGGTTATTTCATGCAAAAGTTTTACTATGGTAAAATTTTGTGCATTTTACTAAGATTTTTGAGGGTTTTCTGGGGCATGCTCACTCAGAAAATTTTATTTTCAAAATGTGAGTTTTTGTCAAAGCTCAAATTTTCATCAAGGCATCTGCCTTGGTTTGACTCAACTTGGCTACAGACCTGGGCCCAAGATAATTAAACTAAGTTTTGAGATCAGTCTCAAATCTCAAGGATCTGATTGGCTGAAATGGCGACTGATCTCCAGATTAAGTTATGTGATCTTGGGCACTGATAAATTATGCATATTATTTTCATTTTCAGATCACTATTGCTGTTTGCCATACTTTTTTCATTGATCCTTGCATTTTTAGATCTTCATGCCTTTCTTTTTTTATCAGGTCTGTTGAATTTATTTTTCCTGAAACAAAAATAAAATGGCAGACTGACAACTGTGCTGGAACAAATCATCACTGTACTTCTAAAAAGACGTGATAAAAAATGTTCTATGAGAAATTTGTGCAAATTTGTTCTTCATCTGTTTATAAGCACTTTAACTAAGATAACCCGCCTTTTTGTAACAAATCAGGTAATTTATACAGAGCTTGTGATATTTTGTGGTATTTCTATTGGTAATTATATCCCCTCTTGGAAGTTTTCCCGTGGTCCATCTATCCATCTGTCCATAACAAAATTTCCGTTGCAGTTTTCTAAACAACTACAGTGAAACCTGCCTTAGCAGCCACCAGCAAATAGCAACCACCTGTTTTAAACAGCCAGTTTGAATATGTTCTAAACTGACATTTTGTTTTAATTTTTTACTGTCTTTTAACAGCTACCTGTCTTCCGCAGACACTTTTTTGTCACTCCCTTGGGTGGCTGCTAAAGACAGATTTGACTGTATTACATGCAGCAGTCTGATATTTTGCATTTTGCTTTATCCTATAGTCCCATTATCTCCCATATGGTGTTAAGTGATCTTAAGCTTCTTGCTCATCTACTTCCTGTTTACCGAATATTTTTAGATTTTTTTACAATATAGGTGCATTACATAAACCAAATGGCATCTTTATTGACAAATGCAAATTAAATTTTGAAAGTCATATATCACAAAGCGGTAGTGTTATTCTGCTTTTCCAAAATGTTGTTTAACCCTTTTCTCCATATATACGCGTTTTTACACATGTGTGACCAGTGTAGATCCAGATCAGCCAGCACATCCATGCCGTCTGAACAGGATTTGCACTGGTCACATTGTGGTCAGAAATAACCTTATGAATCAAAAAGCCAAGTTTAGATCCTGATCAGATGGCACGTATGAGCTGGCTGATCTGGATCTAAACTGTTCGCCCATGCAATAAAAGTGTGTCTATGGAGGAAAGGGATAATATGTAAGTCTTCTTAGAAGTACAGCAATAAAATGGGAAAAATAGGCACATGGCACTAGTACCAATCTTTGACCTAGATGACGTGCATATGGAGAAATATCACTAGCTTATTATCCATTCAGAGATCAGGAAACACATGCGGATCCAGAGGAGGTTCAAGAGGGTTGCTTGAACCATGTTTCTGGGCAGCAATATTACATTTTTTTATAGGGATTTTGGCCAAAAATTTGGAAATTAGTGTGTAAAATCCTGGAAATCTTGAATTGGACTCTGGGAAATTTCTTTGTGATATTATAAAATTAATGTATGGTAATGCTCTTGTTAATCTAGTCTCAACTTTGTATTATTCACAGTTTAGTGTTTTTGTATTTAATGTTTAAGAAAAAGAAGACATGAAAGAAATGTAGATATACGCTTTCCTCCATATATACACATTTTTACGCATGTGCGACGAGTGTAGATCCAGATCAGCTGGCACATCCATGCCGTCTGATCAGGATCTGCACTGGTCCGATTTGGGTCAGAAATAACCTAATGAATAAAAAATGTGCCAACAGATCAGGATCTAAACTGTTCACCCACGCATTAAAGGTGTATCTATGGAGGAAAGGGTTAATAAAAAAAGACATGAACAAAATGGAGATTCAGTATTAGTTCTTATTAATTCTAATAAGATAGAAATATCTAGTCAAGTATTTATTGATTTTCCTGTTGAGTTTTAAGTTACAGCTTATTATTGTACTTACAAGACTTCAGAGAAAAGTGATATGAAATAAATGGTAATATTTGTTACTATAATTTATTAAAACTTTATTTTCATTTTCTCATCTTGTAGAACTTAGCATGCTTTGTTTACACCCCCCTCCCTCACTCAACATTTTGTCTGTTGATGATTGATTGTCTTGATCAAAATCTGGATGGCTATACGGCATGACTTTTGAAATGTTGTGCACACATTTATATCGAACAAAACACTCGCTTCAGGTAGGTTTTTTGCTTTTTTTCTCAGTAATTTCTGGACCCATTTGATCAGGTAAATTGCACAGTACTCCCGTTAAAAAAAGCATTTTTTATTAACATTTAACCTTATTAACATTTAATATCAGTCAGCTACTGTTTTATCTAACATTCAAAGACTTTTCAAACAAAATTTGTCTTTGAATGTTTGAGAAAACGGCAGCCGATTGATCGTTCAATATTCGTCGGCTGCCTTTTTCTATAACATTCAAAGACATTTCAAACAAAATTTGTCTTTGAATGTTTGAGAAAAAAAAAATTGATATTGGAAGTTAAGTGTCAATGAAAATGCTTCTTAACAGGAGTATGGTTCTCTTTGATCAAAATCTGTCCAGTGATTTTTCTGATATAAATGTGTGCAGGACATTCTAAAAGTCAGGTGGTATAGTGACCCTGAAAATTAAATACAAAACCTTCCAGCAACTCCTGGAAAGTTTTGGTTTTTCATTTAACCCTTTCCTCCATAGATACACCTTTATTGCATGGGCGAACAGTTTAGATCCAGATTAGCCAGCACGTCTGTGCTGTCTGATCAGGATCTAAACTATTCGCTTTTTGATTCATTAGGTTATTTCTAACCAAAATGCGACCAGTGCAGATCCTCATAAGACGGCACATGCGTAAAAATGCGTATATATGGAGGATAGGGTTAAATGATTGGAACTTGTTTTTGCATTTTGTGTGATGTTAGTTCCCGGTACCAGTTTCATTCCATTTATTAACCCTTTACTGGATGGATATGGTTTTGATCACATATGGAGGCTTTAATCACATTTTTATTTGACCAGTGAAGATCCTGATCAGCCAGTACAACCTTGCAATGCGATCAGTATCTACACTGGTTGCTTTTAAATCTGCAAGAAGCTAACAGTGAAGATCCTGATCAGACAGCACTTATTTGCACCCTGATCTGGATCTACACTGTTCTCCTATGGGGTATAAGCCATATCACAAAGAAAAAAGGGTTAACATACAAAGTTTACTCTGTGATATAATATTTAATATATAAAATTTTTTGTTGATTAACCATGGTATTAACAGAATTACTCGGTCATAATGTATATTATACAGATTCTAAAAAATACTGATGTTGAAAATTCTCATTATTTATTTGTATTTATTATCATATATATTAGAGAGATCTTATACTCAAACATACTAGTCTTATTGGATATGTTATAATAATTTATCTGTAAAGAATGCTTTCTTGGTGAACTTTTTTTATGGTGATTTTTGTTAATGTTTCAATGAATACTGTAAAAGATCTTTTAGATGCCCCCCCCCCCCCCCCCCCCCCGGGGCCTTATACATGTATTTTCTGAACGAGGGCTCTTATTATTTATATTAATTATTTTTAATTTGTTATAAGATTCAGAAGGATATTGGATAATACATGTATATTAGATTACCTAATTTTTTTCTCCAAAAATAACACGGGTAAGGGGCATTTAATAGGAATTTTACAGTACATTGTATTTCAATCGATATTTTATCTGTAAAGACAGACTGTAAATAAAATTTCTACAGAGCATGTTTGTGAAGTCTTGCTTGATCCCAAAAGTCTTAGTACTCAAGTTTACGTAAATGTTTGAATCAATATTTGATGGTGTTCATTCGGGTTCGGAATACACATTTGAGTTAGTTGTGAGGCAATCCAAAATGCTTATCATACCCATATGTACATAATCAAATAATGATTCAGTTCTTACATTAACACACATGAATCCTCTCATTTTTACGAAATTTTGAGAAGAATTTGTGATGTAACAGCTTTTTGAATGGCTGTTGGAACTGCCAGGTTGACAGCAAAGTCAATGATTACACATTTTTTATAGCAAAACATGTGTGTTTGTTGTCACACTTCAGCACATGGTGCACAGTCCAATGAATTGTGATCAGTATACAACTTTTACTGTACTCCACTTAAAGTGATACATTAAATTCCTATTCACCAGTAATTATAGCCCTGCTTCTAAGGTTTTGATGCTGTAAATTCTACATATGCAAGTCGTAACACAAGTTAAGTGGTCGAGAATAAAAAGCTTCAAAGCAATGGGACTTGTATAAATCTTACCTGAACCAAAGCACACAAGTTAACCATGCCCTTTTGGGCTGGGACTCAAAACTCTGTACACCTCAATCATAGGTCTAGTGCTCCCTTAACCCTTTCCTCCATAAATATGCATTTAAACGCATGTGCGACCAGTGTAGATCCAGATCAGGCGGCACATCCTTGCTGTCTTATCAGGATCTGCACTGGTCGCATTTAGGTCAGAAATAACCTATACATCAAAAAGGGAACAGAGCAGATCCTGATCAGACAGCAAGTATGTGCCGCCTGATCTAGATCTACATTGGTCGCCCACGCAATAAAGGTTTGTTTATGGAGGAAAAGGTTTTTCTGACCTATCAATGCAAACATCTCCACTAAAAGTGACTCAAATTGTACTGTGACTATTACGTTTTTGCTGCAAGATCATGAAAGACTGAACAGTTTTTCATTTATTTTTTATTTAGTGTAAAACACTCATAGACAACAACACAAATTTTTAAAATACAATAAATTCAATTTTCATATATCACAGACATTTGTCTTCAGAATGGATTAATATTTTAACTTTACATTCCATCGAAAAAGTATTTTATAAAACAAACAACTTCAGCTTAGTTGGATGATTTTCTGGATAAAAAAACCCAAATCAATTCATACAATATTGTCAGGAACATATTTTCCAAGAACGTTTTGAAAAAAAGAAAACTAGTTATTACTTTGACTGACAAGCACTGGCATCAGGCATCTTCTAAAAACAACTTAAATTTTGTCAGAAACAAGTTTTGTGATACAAATCCATTTTTACATGAAACATTAACCCTTTCCTCCATATATACACCTATATTACATAGGCAAACAGTTTAGATCCAGATCAGCCAGTTAAGTCATGCTGTCTAATCAGAATCTAAACTGTTCGCTTTTTTATTCGTAAGATTATTTCTGACCAAAATGTGACCATGAATATGCCGGCTGATCTGGATCTACACTAGTCGCACATGCGTGAAAATGCATATATATGGAGGAAAGGGTTTAGGCAATTCTGGTTTCATTTCAAATTTGAATTCAGTACTAATCAATAAAAGGCCATGACAACAGCTTTGTTAGCTATGAATTATTGTAGCTAACAGGTTGTTTATAGCCATAAGTAAGGAAATACAGTTAACAACTAGATTGGGTGTTCAGTTGTTTACTGGTGTTGCCCTCAGGTTCTTCATTAAAATAAAAAAAATGAGGTATTACAACTGATTTCGATTTCAGTTAGATTTTGGCTTGCAGCAAAAACATCAAATGTGTGGCTCTGTAACTGCTTGACTGATATTTTCTTTGAGAAGTAGCAGGAAAGTTTGACAGAAAGCTGTTCATAGTTAATCATGCAATCAGGTTGCTTTACTTTAACCCTTTCCTCCATATCTTTATTGCATGGGCAAACAATTTGGATCCAGATCAGCTGGCACATCAGTGCCATCTGATCAGGATGTAAACCGTTCGCTTTTTTATTTGTTATGTTATCTCTGACCGAAATGTGACCAGTGCAGATCCTGATCAGATGGCACGGATGTGCCGGCTGATCTGGATCTACACTGGTCGCACATAAATAAAAAGGTGTATAATGGAGGAAAGGGTTAAGCCACACTTTTTGTTATTGCATCAGTGCTACAAGTATCATTCAAATCTTTACAAAGCGACATTTTCAGTTCAACTCCATCAAATGTGACCTTGACCTAAATAACTTGGGCATCATCAGGACCTTCTTGTCACAGGCAATATAATTTGAAAGTTTGATGAAGAAATATTAAGAAATGGCAAAGTTACATCTTATGTTAAATTTTTTGTGGCAGATAGACAAAGAGGTCCCCATGCACCGCCTTTTCTTTGAAGGGTTGACACAAAATCTGTCATTTAGAAAAAAAAATTGCCAAGGAATACAATTTCAAAATACTCTTGAAGGTATATTATATTTTTGAAGTTTTTTTTTTATTGAAAGTCCATGTAGTATTTTTCACACTGAGTTCATTTTAGCACAAGTTTGGGGTCAGTCACCAATCCTATCAGTGTATTCGTCCGTGCCTGGATCTTAGCACCGAGGCGATTATATTTCTTTGTCATAAAATACTCCAGCTCTTCCTCTCTCTTCTCTCTGAAATAGACAAACACAAATGTAAGCAAACCAAGTCCCAATGTTATAAAACTGAGAATGGAAACCTGTCTTAAATCTTAAACATCAGGGCTGGAGGTTATAAAGCTGAGATTGGAAACCAGTCTCAAATCTCAAGCATCTGATTGGCTGAAATGGCGACCAGTCACCATTTCAGCCAATCAGATGCTTGAGATTTGAGACTGGTTTCCATGCTCAGCTTTATAACCTTGGGCAAAGGTCGCAATTTCAGCTAATCAGATACTTGAGATTTGAAACTGGTTTCCAAACTCAATTTTATAATCTTCAGCCCAGAATTACAGAAAACTACCAAATATTAACAAATGTACTCCTCAAAATGATCCTTAGATATGCCTTTTTCCAAATGAGCAAATAGTATAGATCCAGATCTGCCAACACAACTTTTCCAGTATGCATATGTACATTCAGATTGGATAGCAATGATGTGTCAGCTGGTCTGGATCTACACTTGTTACACATGTTAACATTATGTCAAAGTTTGATGGTCTTCATAATTGTTCAGATCACTTCAAGTTTGTCAACAAAATGTACACATACCTTGCTACAGGACCAAAAGCTGATACTGGAATATTTGTAGCCGGCATACGGTTCCCATGGGGAAATGCATCACTGAAATAATAACATTCCAACATCTAGTATATTTAACCTTTTCCTCCATAGATACACCTTTATTGCGTGGGCAAACAGTTTAGATCCAGATCAGCCATGACATCTGTGCTGTCTGATCAGGATCTAAACTGTTCACTTTTTTATTCATTAGGTTCTGATCTGATGAGAATCTACAATGTTTTCACTTTTTGATTTGTTTAGGTTAAGTGACCATTATTGCAACAACCCAGCTGGGGATTTTTCAGGTTTCACAGACTGTTTTGGGAATAAACATTTGTTCTGTATGATAATACAAATTGAGTTCATGTATACTTACAGCACTGTTAAAGACAAATACACACAAACTTAAGGGCTAGAGATTTTATACTTACGCAGGTATTTTTTCCTCAGTTGGGGTTGTCTGATCTATCAGCTGAAACTGGGCATTCACCATATCAGGGGTCAAGGCCACAGATAAACGGGAGGCTACCCTTCCCTCATCATCTTCATCACTGGAAAATATAATTGGTTATTTACCAGTGTGACAACTAAACTCATAAAGTAATCCATGCCTGTGCTTTAGTACTTGTTCTTTGTTATAACTGCTCCTTATAAAACTGTATCTGATTCATTTTGTTAAAATTAAAAGGGTCTTCATGGTTCTAAAAATCAGTGTTAACGATTTTGTGAATTGTGCACAAGTATTTACTTGGCACTGCATAATCTTTGCATATATATAGGAACTTTCGTTCTTTAAACAGCTTTGAAACATGCTTATCAGAAACTGCCACACTCAGTCTCAGACAACTCAGCCTCCTCATACAGCCAAAAAGCAAAGAGGAAAAGACAGCATGGATTTATAGGTATAACTGTAATAGAATTTTCTTTAATAAAAAAATAACAAATATAAACAACCAAAGTCTTTACTATTACATGTGAAATATTCAAGACTTATGCACAACATAATACAATGTTCACCTCCCATCCTGTAAAACACTACTATAAACTAAGAAAGAATTGATGCCAACTCAATTAAAAACATCTTGTTGGAAATAAGTTCATAGTAAAATGTAAATAAACTGGATAGCTATAAATGGACAATTTAGTGCACTTGTCACTTACTCCTCCACAATATTTTCTTTATCCTCAGTAGGTAGCTCCTCTAGTAGGGCCGGCGTCTCTGAGGGTAACAACTCACTGCCAAATGGGTCATCCCTAAAAACATAACAAAACAGCAATGCAGCTGCATAGCTAGCAATTAAACACTGACACCTGTTTTTTATCCTATTGTACTGATACTTAAATATGTGAATGGCAGGAGTAACCTATTATCAATTGTCTTCATATAAACACCTTTATGGCTCAGGTGAAAAGTGTAGATCCAGATCAGCTGGGGCATCAGTTCCATCTGATCAGGATCTGCACTGTTCACATTTTTATTTATTAGGTAATTTCTGACCATAAAGCAAAAAGTACTGATCCAGATCAGATGGCACTGATGTGATAGCTGATCTGGATCTACACTGGTTGCACAAGCAATAAAATGCATATATATGGAGGAAATGGTTATACCTGTTAATTATGACAGGTATCTCCTGCTACTCTCATATTCAGGCAATATAACAGTCACTATGGCAGTTATTATTATCTATCATAATGAAATGTAGATCTTGCATTATTTTTTACTAAGTTTGACACAGATCAGGACCAGAAATTGAGACTGGTCTCCATTTCAATCAATCAATCACTTGAGATTTGAGACTGGTCTTCAATTTCTTTTAAACGATCTAAGCCACAGAGCCGACAACACAGTCTCTAATTTCCAACCGGTGAAACTGCCCTGTATTTCACCTCACCATTTCATAGACCAAATATGATAACACTTTATTAGTTGCTGACACTATACATGGTAGTTACAAATATTACAGTTTTTTTTACACTTTTTTCAAGTTATTGTATCTTCAACATTATAACTAGAAACTTCCAGTTCAAAAAAGATACACATAGAATGTATGTTTTATTTTTTTTTTCATTATTTTCTTAACATGAAGATTGATATAATAACTTAAGTGTAGTAAACAACATGATTATTGAACATACAGCAACTGTGAACAAATCATTCTGATTTTTTTTTCATTTTAATCAAAAACGCATTTTTAGCAAATTCTAACAAACTTAAAGAACTTTTAAATTTATTATACTATGAAATAAATGTAAGACAGTATTACCATCTTGGAACCCAGACGTTGGTCAGTGTGGGTGTGTTACTGAGTGATGTCAAACCCTGCGAAGGGAACTTTTTCCATGTCATTATACCTCGTACAACATCCTGAAACAAAGATCAAGTGGATTTATTTACATCATCATAAAAACTTATATATTGTATATTTTTTACACAAGATGGAGTCAGTACATAATGGTATGGTTGACAACTTATTGGGGAAAATGAAAACTGATCTATTACAAACATTTGAGTTTTTATACTGATTTTTTTCTATTACACATTACTTTGGTTTTAAAACTTTTAAGCATTTACTTGATGAATATGGCTTATATTTTATTTGTGGCTATTGTAGATCAGCTTGCATCAGTGAAGTGTAAACAGGACCAACACTATTTGCCATTAGAACTTTTCAGTTATTTTTAACCAAGAAGAAAACAGTGTAGATCCCGATCAGACTACACAGATCTACACTATTTGTGTATAGAATATAAGCTGTATCCATGAATTATAAAGTCCAGTGTGTATGTGCATGAATAAAGCATGTGAGCATCACCCACCTCCCTGTCCATGTACTTCCTCTGTGTGGCAGCATGCATGTTTGTACTGTGATCCTTCCTGAAATACCTCGGCAGCGGACACAGGTGGAAATCTGGATCTGTCTCAGCATATGGTACAGGGGCCTGGAACACCTGCAGTCCTGGGGCTGGATTCTGTAACAAACAACACACAGTTGTACACAACTATACAGCATGCAGACTTCTATTGTGAGGCAGGAAATTTATTTAAACATTGGTCTTTTTCTGAGCATAACCCAACTTGCTATCAGATTCAAAGATTAAAAACTGAGAATGGAGACCAATCTATGTTATCACCAATCTGAATGGTTGAAATAGATCTATATTCTATGACCCACATTAATCTTCATATCACAGACTTTGCCAAAGGTTATAACACTGAGCATGGAAACCAGTCTCAAATCTCAAGCATCTGATTGGCTGAAATGGCGACCAGTCGCCATTTCAGCCAATCAGATGCTTGAGATTTGAGACTGGTTTCCAATCTCAGTTTTATAACCTTGGAGCCTTTTTTCCATTCTTAGTGTCACAGACTGTATATCCTTCAAACTATAAATAAATGGTGTTGATTGTTTACTTAATGTTCCATTAATACATTACATTGCAACAAAAATATTACTGCAAAACCAATTGTCTTTATGGATACATGTATTGTTTACTTTGAGGTTATGAAATTTCAAGTTTTTTCGTGAAAAAGTCTGTATCACAGGGACACTATTTGTGGATTTGTTATTTAAAATTCAAGGATTCATAAAAATTCAAGGATTTCATAAAAATTTATTTCTGACAACATTATTTTGTGAATATGAAATTTCTAGAATTTAATGAAAAAGATCAAGTAACATGGACATTTTTTGTGGATACAATATTTCCAGAATTTTGTGAGTCAATTTCATGGGGCCCTTGCCTTTACGATTTTGAAAGTACACATGAGCAAAATAAAACTATTTTTGCGATATCTAATTCTTAGACTGACTCAACCACAAAAATCTATCTGCCATGAATGATAATCGGAAAGAAACTGAATTGGAATTCCACTGGAATAGCTGTCTTTGGCGATACATGTACTTTTTGCCATTTTAGTTTTTATACATTTGAAAAAAAGCGATCAATTATTTTCTCATTACTTATTTGAGATTTTGTTACACATTTTTACAACATATTGTAATTTTTACCATGAAGTGCAAAATAAGAAATTTCGTCTGCTCACCTTAATGACATCATTTCAAGAACTGACATCAACTGAAGGTACATTTTCCTGTGATGTATCCCGATTACAATGAAGTATGTAACAATACTTACAAATATGTGCATGGATGGATACTCCATGGGCTGGAAGAGCGTCTGTGGTGGTGTGAGCGCGGTAACTTGCACCTGAGCTGGTTTCTTGGTTTCCTGTGCAGGTAGGATAATCTCGTCTTCCTTACCAAGGTCAAGGGCGAGACTGGTCCTGGTAACATTTACTGTGGATCTCTCCTTCACTGTTACCGGGGCAGGTAGAGTTATCACCTCATCCTTGTGAGATAAACATCGTAATAACAATAATAGTGAAAAAAAACACCATCATTATTATACCTTTACTCCATATATATGCCTTTTAATGCATGTGTGACCAGTGTAGATCAAGATCAGCAAGCAAATCCATGCCATCTGATATGGATCTGCACTGGTTGCATGTTGGTCTGAAATAACCTAATGAATCTAATAGCAAACAGTGTAGATCCTGATCAGATGGCATGGATAAGTAGTTACATTCTAGGCTTCAAAAGTTCATAGAATGGTTGAGGTGATATCCCATAGAGAACAGAGTTAAACTAAATCTCAGATGTAAAATTTTATTGACAACAATGAGGAAAACCAAACCTCACTGTATCAAGAATAAAGTTGTTTTCCTTTTTACAAGGAACACAATTTTTCCGTCTTTAGTACAATTGTACTTTTGGGAAGTAGATTATTTATCTATGCAATGCAACACATCAAGGATGTTAGTATATATCCAATGAAATGCAAGTTCTTCTTAACACTTTACTACATGTAAAATCTTACTGATGCATGCATGACCAGTCTAGATCCAGATCAGCCAGCACATCCGTGAAGTCAGAAATAACTGTAAATCTAAAGGTGATCAGACTGCATGAATGTTGTGGATGATATGAACCAACCTGGTTGCACTTGTGAATTCTGTGCCCAAGATCATAAAACTAAATCTGGAGATCAGTCTCAAATCTCAGACCAGTCGCCATTTCAGCCAATCAGATCCTTGAGATTTGAGAATGAACTTAGTTTTATAATCTTGGGCCCTAGTCTTACATGGAGTAAAGGGTTAATACAAACACAAGTTGTGTACCTCCGCTCCTGTTCTCAGTGGTTTTGACATGATGACAGGAACATAACCACAAGATGCCTCCTGTACATTGTTTGCCTTGTAACTGTTCATCTTGTACTGTTGCGGAACCTGCAATATACAACAACATTACTGACTAATGATTTAATTCATGGGTTGAGTGCAAAACAGTTGTAACTGCCTTCTTCACAATGGAATCTGATCTGTGCCCAAGGTTATAACTGAGCATGGAAACCAGTCTCAAATCTCAAGCATCTGATTGGCTGAAATGGCGACCAGTCGCCATTTCAGCCAATCAGATGCTTGAGATTTGAGACTGGTTTCCAATCACAGTTTTATAACCTTCAGCCCAGCATCTACAATGTTTGCTTTTTGATTCATTACTTTGTTTCTGACTAAAAAAAAGAACAGTGCAGATCATGATCAGATGGCATGAAGTTGCTGGCTGGTCTTGATCTTGTACTGTGAGTGCACTGTGATGACAACACATTCTTATCATCATTATTGTTCTTTAAGTTAAACCCTTTCCTCTACAAATATGCTATTATGGCAAACAGTGTAACACCAGATCAGCCTGCTTATCTGTGCCATCTGATTAGGATCTACACTGTTTGCTTTTTTTTATTATGTTATTTCTGATAATAGTGACAAGTGCAGATCCTGATCAGAGGGCACGGATGTGACTGCTGATCTGGATCTACATTGGTTGCACATGTGTTAAAACACATATATATGGAGTTAAGGGTGAACTCACCTTTAAATTGAAGTAAGGCACTTTTCTTTTCACCACCACTTCTGTGGGTTTGAATGGGACCGATCCTAAGGCATCTGGAGCCATGTCGTCTTTGACATTTGGAGGGACGTATGTCGGGAACTGATGTAATTTGATTCTGTCAGCACGTAATTCTAAATCATCTGGTATCACTTCTTTTCTTTCTTCCTCTGACAATTTTTCTTTTTCTCCAGCTAATAATTAGAAAAAACTGATACTTTAGACAACATAAACATGATTATATTGTTATATTTTATCTCACAATATTCCATGCATCTAGGCCCAAGATCACAGCACTGAGATTGAAATCTTAAGCAGTCTACATGTCAACACTTGAGACTTTAGACTGGTTCAGAGTGACTTAATTCCAACAACAAAAAATATGTGAACTACCGGTAGGGGTAGAATGATGAATTTCATGCATACCATTTCTTTGTGCACTGTCACATATGTAAACAATAAGCTGTGATGTATTTGAACTTGTACTAAAGAAAAAATTTAATTATCATAAATTATAATTATACAATTATAAAAATGGTTTGGAGATAAGCAAAATCAAATGTATGAAAGATGTTGTCAGGGCCTTTTTTCCTTCTATAGCAGGGGCTGCCCGTTTATGGGCATCTCCTCAGAAAATTTCTTTAAAATCATATAGTTTTCCCCAAAAAGTAACTTTACATCAGGGTTTTTTTCATTCTCCTTCATCCCCAAATTATAGGGCATGGGCCCCATCCCCAGGCAGTGAAAAAAAGCCTTGGTTGTTAGCAAGGTCTAACAACAGCTCTTCATCATATTATGAGGTGTGTTATGGAAAAAGTTGACATCAACAATTGCATTATCATAAAACCTTTCCTCCATCACACACCTTTATTGCATGAGCGAACGGTCTAGATCCAGATCAGCAGGCACATTCATACCGTCTGATCAGGATTTAAACTGTTCGCTTTTTTATTCATTAGGTTATATCTGGCCAAAACTCAACCAGTGCAGGTGGTCATGTTAATTAAAATACATTTTCCACAGAACAAGCGTTGGTGAAAATATTAGTAGTATTATAAATGAAGTGAAAAAGAAAGAAAGGAAAGGAACAACATCAAATATCCCAGAAAAGCTGGGCAAATATAACACATAAGCTAATTGGGATTTATAAGCTGTTAACAATATGTACCAAAAGCCCTTTCCTCCATATAAATGCCTTTATGGCATGGATGAACAGTGTAGATCCAGATCAGTCTGCACATCTGTGCTGTCTGATCAGGATCTGCATTGTTTGCCAACTGATTGATTTGGCTTTTTCCTATCAAAAAGGGAACAGTGCAGATCCTGATCAGAAATCAACGATGAGCCAGCTGATCTACACTGGTTGCATATGCAATAAAACGGTATATATGGAGTAAAAAGTTATTAGAAGGTATGTGATTTGTGTTCAAGCCTCACCTGATGGACCTGTAATAATAAACACTGTAACATTTAGTGTCAGACTAACAGCTGGTTATAGGGACCCCCATTTTTCAAGATCCCTTCTTGGCCAAAACTCAGTTTCATGAACATTCATTGGGTTCTAACTGTTGATACATTGATACATTGGCAGAATGATACATTCATTTAATATTAAACCTTTCCTTCACATATTTGCATTTTTACGCTTGTGCGATTAGTGTTGATCCAGATAAGCAGGCTCATCTGTGCAATCTGATCTGGATCTGCACTGGTCGCCAGTTGGTCAGAAATAAACTAATGAATCAAAAAGCGAACAGTGCATATTCTGATTAGATGTCATGGATGTGCCAGCTGATCTGGATCTACACTTTTCGCCCACACAATAATGCTGTTTCTATGGAGGAAAGGGTTAAAATAAATTGAAAACCATGAATTTAAGAAAAGGAAATCTGGAATAATATGTCAAATATGCAGTGTCAGGCTTCTTGTTCTGTTGAGCATATATAATAATGTATATAATGTAAAATTATTTCACAAACCTGTCAGACTGTCTACAGAGAGTTGTTTCCCCTGCCAGTCTTCAACCATTTTCTTCAAAAATTTTAATTTATAGTCTGCTCTAAGTCTATATATAACCTGAAATGATAAGCAATCATATAAACAGGTTATTTTTGGCCCTTGCATAAAAAACTTAAAGATTTAAATTATAGCAAATTACCTCCTGTTTTGGGTTAATCTTAATGCAGTTTAAATTTTAATGAAGTCCAAAAACTTGTGGTTTTTTGCACAAGTTTCAGTGTTTGAAACCATTTCAGTACACATTCTGTATAACTTTTTATTTCTCCTCCGGTATTCATCATTTTCTCAAAATTTACTGTGGAATCGTTAACCCTTTCCTCCATAGACAAACCTTATTGCATGGGCGAACAGTGTAGATCCAGATCAGGTGGCATATCCATGCCATCTGATAAGGATCTAAACTGTTCACTTTTTGATTTGTTAGGTTATCTTTGACCAAAATGTGACCAGTGCAGATCCTGATCAGACAGCTATGTTATGTTATGTTATGTTGCCACGTCTGATTAGGTTCTGCACTGTTTGCTTACTTGTTCAGAGATAATCTAATGGATCACAAAGTGAACAGTGCAGATCCTGATCAGACGGCACGTCTCATTAGGTTCTGCACTGTTTGCTTACTTGTTCAGAGATAACCTAATAGATCACAAAGTGAACAGTGCAGATCCTGATCAGTGCCCAAGATCATACAACAAAATCTGGAGATCAGTCTCAAATCTCAAGCATCAGATTGGCTGAAATGGCGACCAGTCGCCATTTCAGCCAATCAGATGCTTGAGATTTGAGACTGATCTCAAAACTTGGTTTTATGATCTTGAGCCCTGATGGCTTGAAATCTGAATCTACGCTGGTCACACATGCATAAAAATGTGTATACATGTATATGGAGGAATGGGCTAATATAATTTGAAAATGACTTAGTCTAATGTATAGGAGTAATGTAACAGATAAGTACCTTTCTTGCTGCTTGAGCAAATCTGCCAAGTACGACATGTCTCCTGTGCCACATATCATTTGTATATTTATCAAACTGAGCTGTCTGAGAGGGTAACATATCCTTGTCTCTCATGGTACGTTTAAATGTACACTTGGTGCACTCCCGTCCATATTCCTCGTCTTCAACAGGTTCGCCACATCGCTTATACTGTGGGAAATAAATGTACTTTGAAACTCTTAACAAGTAAAGAAATTAAAAAATCTGCAATATTCTTTGCCAATATTCCATGCTGAATTTTCTATTATTTAAGAAGATATTTCCCTGATTTCCTACTTTCTTTTACTTCAAATACCCTATAAAAACACAAGTGTTTGTTTTTATAATTCCACAATACCTGTTAAAGATGCTTTTTTTTTCCTATTGTCTCCTAATCACTTACAAGGGCCACTTTTAACACAACTACCGGACATTGATTTTCAGTCTCAGATCCACCCTGGCTAACCAAGTATAATTCCAAAATGGCACTACACTGCCATCAAAGCATTTGCAACTCTCGTATCTGACATAAACAGTGTATTAAACAAACAAGATTTTGTGGAGTGTGGTCAGCAAATCTCACAGCTTTTACTAGATCTTTAAATAATACCTTATTTTTAGGCCTACACAAACCAACTCTCAAAACAATTTAATTATTATTTTCTGGATCAAAATAATCAGGGGCCAAGATCATAAAACTAAGATTTGAGATCAGTCTCAAATCTCAAGGATCTGATTGGCTGAAATGGCGACTGGTCACCATTTCAGCCAATCAGATGCTCGAGATTTGAGACTGATCTCAAAACTTAGTTTTATGATCTTGGGCACAGAGCAGCTTTAGAACTGAGATGAACAAGAAACTTACCCTGTACATATTCCACGCTTTATTTCTGTCAGATAGTATTTTTGCTCTGTCATCTGTGCTGATTTGCTCGTCCCCCAGTTTGGACTGCCATCTTAACTGATTCTGCCTTTCTTCATAAACATTTTGTCTCACTTGGTGTTCAAATTTTGCCTCCTTTAATTAAAAAATACTTGTTTCTTCAGTTCTTAAGATCAGTTTGAATACAGAGTTTAACTCTGCTGGGCAAGTTTTTTGAAACTCTGTCAGAGAGTTAAATTGATCAGTGTTTAAATTTGGAAAAAGAATAAGGACAGGATATCAAAAATATCAACTTAATTTATTAACCAACAAAATTTTTTTAAACAGTTTTTTTTTCAAATGTGTTTTTTCTTCTCTTAGTTATGGTAACAACTGAACAATTAGTAACAAAATAACTGAAAATATAAGATGTTGGGGATATAGGAACAAAGGTTTTGGAAACTCATTGATAATCGTTGCGCTTAAAATTTATTTCAAAGGCAAGTATTGTATTCTTATTAATAAGTTCAATTAAGCGCATATAATTTGTACACAGAGAATCACTATACCTTCATCTGTCTTGTAGCAACTTTTGGCTTTGAATCTTTTGTTACAACAACTGAAAAACAACATTAACACATGATGTAATGTGGATAGTTCTTATATAAAACTTTTGATACATTATTTCAGTGATTTTATCAGCTTTTGTAATAATCCCAAGCTTGGGTTTTAATTCACAAAGATATATTAATTAATTTATTGGCTAATCAAGAAGAAAAGCCAAAACCTAAATAAATACTGCATATATGTTGATCTCAGAGGTTGAAACTGTGTTTTTTATCCAGTAATTATCCTCCATTAAATGGAATTATATGAAATTAAACTATATTCCATAACTTTGAATATTTAAAAGTAGCTTAATTATCTAAGTTAAGCAAATGTTGAAGCTCTCCTTAATCTGATCAACAGTTTACTACAATTTTATTTTATTTATGAAAAGTCTCTGAGAAAGTAAAATTAATTACCATCTCGCAAGTCCTTGGCCCTTAGCTTTCCTGGTTCCTGGTTGAGGACCTGGGAAACAGCATATGGAGTATCTAACTGAGCCGAGAACTTCACACCTTTATATTCAATCTCCTGAAAATACATTGACAAAATGCCTGTCAGTAACATGTGATGATGTCATTACTTCAGGTTTTTTTTCCCTAACATTTTGGAATTGGGGCTGGGGCCCCTGGATTATGAAAATGCTAGATTTAAACCATCATTTTAGTTAATTTGGGAAATCCTAATTTCAAATAAATTAAAAAACAACCCTTTAAAATGAAAGATAAGATAAATAAGGAAACAGCCATATAACATGAGTAAAAATCAAGATAATAAAAATTGCTGTGAATATGCTAGGTACTTGGTGTTCATGAACAGCTATACTGAAATCCTGCAAGTAGTTTAGCGGAAGAAGAATGGAAATGATTTGTGACAAAAATTCACAGGCAGTCAGAAAGGGTCTTCCCACACTTCCCATACATAACAACACAAGAGCAGCATCAGGGTTGAAGGTTATAAAACTGAGTTTGGAAACCAGTCTCAAATCTCAAGCATCTGATTGGCTGAAATGGCGACTGGTCGCCATTTCAGCCAATCAGATGCTTGAGATTTGAGACTGGTTTCCATGCTCAGTTTTATAACCTTGGGCACTGTTCTGGCATTGCAAGTCCTTTCCACCCCATAAAACATCTTATTAATAAACAATCTTTTGTAGACTTTAAAATGAGGTCGATTGCATTTACTCATTAGATGTGTCTTTTATCACATGGGTGACCAGTGTAGACCCAGATAAGCTGGCACATCCCTACTATCTGATCAAGAACTACCCTGTTCGCTTTTAGATTTAAGACCACCTCTGGGACTGGACATAAGTGGTCTTAATAGTTGGGTGGTCTTAATTTTAGAAAGCAGTGCAAAACTGTTGAAAGGGACATTGAAACAGTGGTCTTGTTATCGAGTTGGTCTAAATCTCTGGGTAGTCTTTATGCGAGGTTTTAGTGTACAAGAGCAGTACCTGTTTGACATTAGTTGGTGGGGGCAGTTTGGCCGTTTTACTCTTTTTTCTTCTAGCTCTTTCAACAGGAGTCAAACTTCTTGGATCTAACAGCGACTCTTGCGAACCTTCTGCTTCCAGAAATGACAACCTGTTTATTGTTTCTTCTCTGAAACCAAATATTGTATCAGTAAGTAGTGACCTGTATATGCTAACTTAATTCTTATGTTGCCATTCTGATTTACACTGAATACATGTATATTCATAGACTTTATAGAGAATGCATGTATATTCAGAGGCTTTATAGCGAATACATGTATATTCATAGGCTTTATAGAGAATGCATGTATGTTCATAGGCTTTATAGAGAATGCATGTATGTTCATAGGCTTTATAGAGAATGCATGTATATTCAGAGGCTTTATAGAGAATGCATGTATATTCATAGGCTTTATAGAGAATGCATGTATATTCATAGACTTTATAGAGAATGCATGTATATTCATAGGCTTTATAGAGAATGCATGTGTATATTCATAGGCTTTGTAGAGAATGCATGTATATTCACAGGTTTTGTAGAGAATGCATGTATATTCACAGGCTTTATAGATAATGCATGTATATTCATAAGCTTTATAGAGAATGCATGTTTATTCATAGGCTTTATAGAGAATGCATGTATATTCACAGGCTTTATAGAGAATGCATGCATATTCATAGGCTTTATAGAGAATGCATGTATATTCATAGACTTTATGGAGAATGCATGTATATTCATAGGCTTTATAGAGAATGCATGTATATTCATAGGCTTTATAGAGAATGCATGTATATTCATAGGCTTTAAAGAGAATGCATGTATATTCATAGGCTTTATGGAGAATGCATGTATATTCATAGGCTTTATAGAGAATGCATGTATATTCACAGGCTTTGTAGAGAATGCATGTATATTCACAGGCTTCAACATCAAACGTTTCCTACTCATGTCTATTATGGTTAGCAAATTGAATTAATTGTCGCTAATTTGCGGTTTTTCTCGTGAACGAAATTCTGCCAGTACCGTATCAGCTTGGTGTTTTTCCCATCTATTGTTTGTCACAAAGGGGGTTTCGTTTCAAATCAGAAGCAACAGAATTGTAAAAAAAAAACATTCATCTATTTTCATACGTTTGATGTTAAATTGTATCTGCTGGTGAACGTGTACATCGCCTCTTAAATCCCTGCATACAAAATGTAATAAACAGCCTTCGCCGATAATGACGTAATTTACGACACGGAAAAAGCGTGCGTTTCGTGAATTTGTCGCCAACGTTGATTTAACCATTTGATCTCTTTTACCACCCACGAAGAATGATCAAACATATACAAATTAATCATGTACAAAAAACGGGATCCAAGGACCAAGCGCGATATATTGGATATCGCGATATAACAGATCGCGATATAACTGAGTTGCAGTGTATGTTCATAGGCTTTATAGTGAATTCATGCATATTCGTATTTCCAAAAATCAGCTCTACTTACAAACCTATATTTCGTGCAGATTTTATATTCATGAATCTATCTGCCCACAAATTCCACAAAAATAAGTATCCCAAAGATCCATGGGACATGTCAAAGGTAAAGGTTTTTTATTGTATTTTTTTTCACATCAGGACATACGTAGGTTGTTTGAAGACATCTTTTCCACATATGCATCTCAATTGACTTTTCAATTGACCTTTCATTTAACCATTTACATCATATATACTTGTTTTATCGCAGTGCCACCAGTGTATATCCAGATCAGCCAGCGCGTCCTAGGCATCTGATCAGGAGATGCAGATCCATAGTGCTCTGGGTGATCTGGATCTACACTGTCTGCCTTTGCCATAAAGGCATATATCTGGAGGAAAGGGTTAACTTAAAAATGTGTGTACTTACGTTAACAGCCCAGGAACAGAGGTTCCAGTAAATGTACACACAATAGGACTGGAGTTGAATTGTGATATGACAAGTTGTACACGCATATAAGCCGTGTGAAACTCTATGGGACAGAATGTCACTGACACCTCTGTCTCCCCGTTAGCAGGAATTATACCTAGAAAAACAAAAACAATGTTTAAGTACATAGTTTCATCAAAATGATGTGTTTAACCTTTCCTGTATAGAAACACCTTTATTGCTAGGACGAACAGTTTAGATCCAGACCGGCCGGCACATCCGTGCCGTCAGCTCAGGATCTAAACTGTTCGCTTTTTTGATTCATTATGATATTTATGACCAAAATGCGACCAGTGCAGATCCTGATCAGACGGCAAGGATGTGCCAGCTGATCTGGATCTACACTGGTTGCACATGCGTAAAAATGCGTATATATTAAGGAAAGGGTTAACAGTAATTCACTGGAATAGTTTACACTGTTAAACTCTATGATACAATACTGCATGGTTACATATTACTAAGAATAAATAATACTATTAAACAAAAATTTAAAGAGAGATGAGGTAGTGGTATAATACAAACTGCAAAGCAAGAAAATAAATTCAAGCAATATCAACCCTTCAATCCATGGGATATGACTGTTATCCATGGGCAAACAGTGTAGATCCAGATCAGCTGGCACATCTATGCCATCTGATCAGAATGTTCATTGTTGGCTTTTAGATTCATTAAAATATTTTTTATCAAAAAGCAAACTGTAGATAATCATGAACAGACAGCATGAATGTGTTCACACATGTGATAAAACCTGTATTTATGGAGGAAAGGATTAAGTGTTTTTGGAAATACCAGTAAAGGGATCCCACAATATTTGTCACAAGGGCTGAAGGTTATAAAACTGAGCATGGAAACCAGTCTCAAATCACAAGCATATGATTGGCTGAAATGGCGCCTGGTTTCCATGCTCAGTTTTATAACCTTGGGCAAAGGTCACTTACCTGACATAGGATGAACAGTGAAGGCTTGGTGAGGCTGTAGATAGGTCAGCTGATACTCAAAGTCTATTGGTGCTTCACATCTTAACGGGAACACTTTAGTCAGTCTGCAAATTGACAATAAATATTTAATGCTTTAACTTACTGACATATTACAAAGAGAATAACATAACACATTTTTCAATAGTCTTTTTTAAAGAAAAAATGGATAAAAATTAATGTATATAACCCTTCACTTCATGGATAAACTTATAAGAATTGGGCAAAATTAGAATTTATTTAGAAGAAACAAACAGTGTTGATCAAGACAAGATGGCACAAATGTGCCAGGTAATCTGTTCCCAAGATCATAAAACAAAATCTGGAGATCAGTCTCAAATCTCAAGCATCTGATTGGCTGAAATGGCGACCAGTCGCCATTTCAGCCAATCAGATCCTTGAGATTTGAGACTGATCTCAAAACTTAGTTTTATGATCTTGGGCCCTGGACCTACACTGTTCACACATAAAACAAGTATATAGATAGTAAAAGCCATGGAACTAAGTTCCACACATATATAAATGAAATGTAAGATCATTAATAGTAAGTGTGCATAAAGCATGCTGATTTTATTTGATAAAACTTAAGAAATGCAGTAGATAAATTGACAGATAAGGTCATATATTGCAAAAACATGCTGTTGATAATTTTCACATAACAAGACTAAATGGGTGGTTTCTTGGAAAAAAGCATATCATTAAATTGACAATGAAGTTATGATGGCTGTACTTTTGTTTTCTGAAAATAATGACTTTAATACCAACTTATTCCTAAGTTAATATTAATTATTTCCACTGCTGAATATTCATGTGATGATGATTGTAACATAATGATTGTAAGTATCAGAGGGCATACACAGTGAAAACACTTCTTGTTATGGTTATAAATGTTACTCTAGCAAAACTTACTTGTGGCCAACTGGTACTGGTGGAAAGTTGAACAACTGTGGGAAGTCTTTGGTGCTCATCACAGGATATGCATGTATTGGAATGATGAGATTCTCTTCTCCCTGAAGCATGATATACCAGTCTATTAGCATTTAACCCTTTATTCCATATATACACTTTTTAAAATATATGTAACCAGTGTAGACCCAGATCAATCAGCATATCCGTGCTGTCTAATCTGGATCTAAACTGGTCACATCTTTGTCAGATTTAACCTTAATTAATCTTCACTGTTCGCCCATGCAATAAAGGTGTATCTATGGAGTAAAGAGTCAAATAGATTTTCAAAACCAAGAGTCATCTTTGATTCATATTAGATAAGTCATATGTTGTTTCGTTGATCTTAACTTCTTTTGAAATTATTTGAACTTCATTTTGATTTAATATCAAGTGTCAAATTAATATTACTTCATATCACAATTGCAATAAACATAATATTTATGTTTTCTTGCAAATTTTGACCATTTTTTACAATGCATCAAAATGATTGAAAGCTTACGTAAAGTTGAGATTAAATATTCTTGCATCAAACTGCAAGAATCTGCATCAACTGAAATCCCTGCAACAGCCATTTTTTGAGACATAGACTCCTTGATTCAAAATATTACATTGATTGCGCTTTAAGTAACAACTCCAACTTAAGTCTAACAGCAATTATGGTTAGCAAGCTGTGTAGTATAAAATTATGTATGTGTCAGTGAACCTCTTTTATATATACAGTAACTGTAAAATAACACAAGATTATTTAAAATGTACCTCTTAGCATACATTGAAACAGAAAAAATATCATTATAAAACGCTAACCTAATTTATTATTGCACTGATCAGGGAACAGTTCAACTCAACAATTTAAATTTGTCTCCAAGAATGATATTTTCTTTGAATTATATTCAATATCATTTTTATCAAGATTTAGATTCTATTTTACTCAAACATGAATGCATTTGACTAAATTAACTTTTTTCTTGTAAAAATAGCAAGTACTAATTCAACAAGATAAAGACACCTGTATAGAAATTTTGCATTGTATTATTGTTAAAATGCTTATACATGCTTTTAATTATTATTTAAAGAAAATGACCTACTGGGCAGTTAATTCGAATACAGTCATAGTAATAACGCCACTCATCAGGTGTAAATTCTACTGTACATTCCAATGTCAGACCAGGTACCAATCTTTCCTGAAATTTAAAGCAACAAGAATGATTAAACCTTTCCTCCTAATATACAAGTTTCATTTTCAACTGTTCATACATCTATGCCATCTGATCTGGATCTATAGTGACTGTTGTTTTTTTTTGTCAGAAATAACCTAAAACTGAAATTGAACTGTGCAGATTCTGATCAGATGGCATGGATGTGCTGACTGATCTGAATTAACCGTGTATTTAATTGGATAACAGCCATATCTCATGTGGTAAAGAATTCAACATGTTGTACCAGTAAGAACAGTTTAAAAAGAGATAAATGTGCATTAAGACACTAAAGAAGGGCAAAGGCACTAGCTACCAAATAGATATGTTTTTTAAAAGACCATGGTATAAAAGACCATGGTATTCTGAAAAAGACATGTCACATAAATGCACCAGAAATGACTTGCATCTGAATTTTGTACAACTCATAGTATTTTTTACAAGTACCAAGCACTCTTAACAATCAGCAACATCAAATAAGTCATTCATAGCTTACATTTTTTGTGTATTTTATGTAGAAATATTTGGTCTGTGGTGGAACAATATGCATTCTGAGGACTTCTGTTGAAACATTCACTATACTCAGTGCCAAGGTGTGCTTCTTGTCTACTTCAAATCCACCGAAATGTATCACAGAAGGCTTGGCCAACACCACGGAATTCTGGGCAATTTTTGTGTAGATCTCTAAAAAACAAAAGCAACACATTAACAACATGTTAAAATTAACTGGAGACTTGTTAAAATTAATAAAGCTTGTGGTATTATCAAGAAAGTATTGTTAAGTAGACATGCCCAATCCACGACTCACAGAAAACCAGCTTCAATGAAAAAGCCAAGTGGTGCCTTCAAAGAATGACTTAAAATTATGCTTAACAACTTTCAGACACACATTTAACATGATGACAGTGCAGATAATAAGTATGTTGTGTTTTTTATTAAATTCCAATGCTTTTTCTGGTTACGTCATCACGCGCAACTCATCTTCTTTTAGAAAATGCTCATGACGGCTGTAGAACAACGGTGGATGGTAGCTGGTTCCATAACACAACGGTCTGAGGAAAGATTTAAAAATATCAATTTTAGTGTGAACCTGCCTACATGCATCCATTAGCATACAGTGTTTTAACCTGATTTTGAATCTTTTAACAATTTCACCCGTTTTTCCTCAACATCTTCTTGTCATTTAAAAATGTTTATTCTTGCACTGACAGCATCTGCTAGTTATACCCAAAAGGGGCGTATAGCAGTATATATACATGTTACTCCTTATTTCAATGGTACTAAAACTGTTTTGCACATAGGTTCAGAGACCATATTATCATCGGAAATATCCTCACATTCACTGTTGGTGTACTCCCCAAGTAAATCATCCAGATTTATGTCCTTGTCCCAATGCAAAAAGTCACGTTTGCTAAAAGACATGTTTCATCAACAATGACAAAAAAGTTAAGAGTGGTGTAAGCAATAGTTTGGTCGCTCTTCGGTCGTTTTTTTTAAAACAATCATCAAAGACCCCATAGACATACCCTGAATATTGGAGAATGGCACGTGTGAAAAACGATGTTAACAAATTAAAAACAAAACTATTAAAAGTTGTGCCAATTAGCATCATAATTAAAGTCGCTCTTTCATTTATACCGAGCTCAAATGAAGTCTGAAAAGAAAGTGGCAAACAAATGACAAAAACTTGTCTATTTCAATCATTGAGCTCATTAAATATTCTTTATTTTTCAACGACACAAAAGGAGTTAATAGATAAATTATAATTCGCTAAAATAACCAAAAGCAAACAATAACAATAACAAAGCACAGTTCCGATCTCTGCAACAAAATTACTACTAATAATAATCGGAAACTTTTTTATTTCCATTTTTTTTTTGCTTATAGCAATTTAGAAATATAATAATAAATATTTTATGAATAATAAGGGTGTGTGTATTCAGGGTCTATTTAATTAGTATAAATGATTAAATAGACCCTGGCGTATTTAATTATAATGAAGAAAACACTCTTTTTAATATTCGGCGAAATATCAACCCGTTTTGCGATTTTATATCGTGTAAATAGGAGGTCATTGTAGTTTTATTGAAATAAAAATTACACCAACGTGTAGATCAACTTTTCCCCTTTTCAGCGACATATAAACACTTAAAATCGGACGACTAATTAGTCAGTATGAACTAAAATACAGCGGATAGTATTAATTTGCGTTCAACATTCCATTCTACCTGGTCCGTCTTGGACAGTGATCTGTGTTTTACACACTGGATGTTGATAACGATACGTGACGACAGCATTATCGATAAAATATGCGCGTTTATGCTATACATTCATAACCCATTGATTAAATAGACCCTGGGTCCGCTAAACTAGATTCTACCCAAGAATGTCTTCTCAACGTTGGGAGAAACAGAGTCCTCATCCAAAACACCTGCTTATCATGGAAAAGCAATGTTAGAGATATAGCTGAGTAAATCAAGTGGGCCTTTCTACTTACTTGTTTCTAACAAATGGTTTGGAACATGCTGTGATTTTCTTGGTTCCTCTATTTGCATTGTTTCTATCAAAAGTCCGGACGTATCGACAGGACCGGAGGGCCCTAAAGGCCCTCTACTCATTGTTTCTACAGCTGGCATTCTGCAGCCTTTAAGTATTAATTAAGTTTGATTATAAGGCATTCGATTTTGCAATTTATGTTTGATAAATAAAGGCCAATTTCAATATAGTTCCTCGCGAAAAGAATTGGCAGTCATTTGGCCTCCATATTGTTTATTAGTACTTAGGCTGCCAACGCTAAAAAAATAGTTCAAAAAATCATCTGGATATTTCATTAATAAAAAAGAGTTTCTTGATAATTCCTGTAAGATATTCAGTTAACAATTACAATTCTATATAAATTTCTCAGATTTGTTTTATAATAATTCAAAATTCAGCAAAGAAATTGTATTCCAACTCAGAACTATTTTATCAGTTGCTATAGTAATAAAGAGTACTCTCCCCTTGCTTCGAACTCTCCATTAGAGAAAAGGTGCGCGAAAATCGTGCCAAGATATCGAAAATACATATGTTGAAATGTCCATGTAAACCCAGTTTTCGAATTATAGCCTTGCTTAACGTGGTTGTAAGTTATTTATCTCGTATTTGTCGTAGTTGACAATACCATTTGTCTTTGATTTTCTCCAAAAACAGTAAAAAGTGCACACCTTGAATTAGCCATATTCATAATTCAGAAATTTGGTAAAACACAACCTCCCTACATGTATAGATGTAGGGACCAGTCGCCATTTCAGCCAATCAGATGCTTGAGATTTGAGACTGGTTTCTATGCTCAGTTTTATTACCTTCAGCCTAAATGTTTCCTACAAGTGAAAGCCTTGTCCTATTCATTTAATACTTGGAATATATCATTGGAATTGTCTCCGGGTCTGGGTTCGGACCTCTAGACTTTTGGTCAAGAGGTCTGGACCCGGAGACAACCCATATAGATTTGTCTCGAGGTCCGGGAAAATTATTGTTACAGATATTATGCAGTTTTTGTGATATTTTCTCAAAAACGTTATTATCATCTTATGGAATCATTAAAATGTAATTAAGGCATTAACAATTTTAATTTAAGGATTTTATTTCAGTTTTTAAGACCAAATAATTCGACCTGTATAGCTCCTGGGAAGTATAACCATCGACACGTTTCAACTGCTGTCCAAAGTACTTTAATTGATGAGTGAAGCTGTGATTGCATATTGCGAATATGATCTATCGTTGCTGTGTTGTATTGTTGATGATAATGATTGAAAATAATATATAATTTAATAAATAAATTGGTACACAAATAAAATTTGTTTGTGTTTTTATTATGATCTGACGCTTATTGTTAGTGGATTATTACACTAAACAGACCTGCGAAAAACTACTAGCTAGGTATTAATTGTTATTTTCGAAGTGATCATCAAAGATGTCGAGGTGTCTTGATTGGTCCTAATTGGTCTGCTCAAAATATACCGCACAATTAATAACAATTAGCTAGGTATTAATTGTTATTTTTAAAATGATCATCAAAGATGTCCAGGTGTCTTGATTGGCCCTAATTGGCCTGCTCAAAATATACTGCACTATTGAGTACTTACACCTTAATATGAAGACAAAAAGGGCCGAAAGCTTTGAAGATCAGCAGACCTTCCAACTTTTTCAAATCCCAATGAGGGAGAATTTTTCGCGACTTGCGTTTAGCGACATAAAACCAACAAGTTATTGCAACTATTGTATGAAGTTTAGTTGTGTAGTTTTGGAACTATTTAGAATGAGAAATTAATGTCAATAAAAAAAACAACTGATATTTATTTGTATTAAGATAAATATGCATCTTTTATATCCTTTCCGCGCCCGACCCTGTTTTCCGGACGGACGTCCGTAACGTATTTAAACGTGACAAAATTTTGACTTCCCAAAACCGGACCCTTTTTAACTGGAGGACGCCTGAAACGTATTTAAACGTGTGCTTTTTTCACGATTTTTAAACCCATAACGGAAATCTGCGTAATTTTTTTTTAATGCCCGTTGATAAATGTATGTTTGAATAAAGCATATACGCTTTTGTCCGTTACCGGTATTCTACCTTTTAATGAAATTCGGAATTTTCAACATGGTAAATACCGATAAATAACTGTGAAACACGTTTCGGTCTTTCTTCTGTAAAAATGGTGGAAAATGCAATTTGTTGTTTTGACATTACCTGATGATCCACATATCAAGCTGGTAAACGACGACGACGACGAACTAACATCGCCGACCATGACCGACCAACAGATCGTCCATCAGTTGAAAGTACCGAAAACAATAATATCACCGTTGGACATTGATAACGGCGATCTTTGTTTTGTACATTAATTAATTTCTTTTTTATTAAAAATATTAATATACTAAATAAAGAAGTTGTGTCAAAACATTTGCCCAGCACGGAACGTACTCCCTGATGTACCCGTAGATTTCACGGCGTGTTAATTACGCAACACCGCGATATACATGCATCTGACATCAAAAAACAAATAAATTCTCCGTGTTTTAGCGCGATTATGTACTTATATCGCGCTCAGTTTATATCGCGGTTGGCGGGCTTGGACCCCGAAGTCCGCGATATCATGGAGTTGCAGTGTATTCATTTAGTTTTTTTTTTAGATATATCTGTTTCTAATTTTTGATGTAGAAGTTATAAAATGTTTTTGTAAAGCAAGGGGTCTGGGGATCATGATTATGCTGTTACAGTATCATTAGTTTGGAGACTTGAACTAAATATTTAGTGAAATAATTCTATCCCACAAACTGTGGCTGGTGATTTGGACAGGAGAAATGTGTTTCAAAACTAATTATATCCTAGATAAATAAAAATTACAATTTAAAGTTTAGAAGTCATCTGTAACTTGTAAAGCATGGTCGCGAAAACTAATGACTTTTGTACAGTACACGCAGCGCGGATTTATTTTTTTCCGCTCATCCCCGCGATTTTTTTCATCGCAGACTGAGTAATTTTCGTCCCCCGCAATAGGCGGACTTCCACTCGTCACCGTGATCGTGTAAATTCATCACGGTGATAAGCGGATGCCTCTAGGCAATCATTTACCGCCGCGATGTCGCGGAGGATCGGCCGAGGTAAATCGCGCGAACGTGGTTGCATTTTTACGAACGACAAAGTAAAATAATTATTATTTACTGAACGCTATGGGTATGGTATATTCCATCATAATGGGATAATTAAAGCATGTAGCAGATGTATAGTTTTGAGATCAAAGCGTAGCGCTCCCGCTGGGGAGAGAATCTTGACTGAATATACAAAGACAACTAAGAAAATAAATGGAAATTTGGCCTTAACCTAAAATTGCATGGGGAAAACCAGATTTCGGGAGATTGTATAGGCATTCCGGGAGTTTGGAAATCTAACTTAAATTCGGGAGAATCCCTTAAAATTCGGGAGAGTTGGCAGGTCTGGATCAGTCTTTAAATTTAGAGTTTAGTGTCAGTGTCAGTGGGAAACATGGTACACAAGTTTCATATCGGTGAAAAATTCAGTGATTTGTTTCGTTAAAAAGTAAAATTAACTTGTATCAAAAACCGGAAAACGTGCAGAGATTCAAGAACTTTAAATGCTAAAAAAAAGCCTTGCTTCAAATAAAAACTTTAACGATAGGATAAAATACTATGAAATCACGTTTAGATGTATTTATGGACCAGGTGGCAAGAAGTTTAAAACCAGATGAGATGGCAAGAAGACAACCAGGTAAGTGTCCATCATTTTTTTGATAATACACGCCAACAAAAGTCGTGTGCAGTATTAAGCAGTTCCATAAATAAATCTATAAATATAAATGGACACGGTCTTTTATATAGTAAAATAGTTGTTCCGAATATTTTCAGCTGAATTAAATCCGCTTGAAATCAGCATGTTCTGTGGTTTATACACAGATTACATCTCCCCAGCCATCGTCATGAATTCACACACTATAATGTGTTTACATGTTATTTGCTTACAAGTTTGATTATTCAATGTAAGGTTCAAAGCTGCATTTCGCTTATATGTCGCGCTGTAGACATTTTCACGAGTAGCTTCCCTTTACAGAACAAGCTAGTGGCGTTATATTCTATTTTATTAATACACTGCAGACTCTTTATAACGCGGTATAGCGGGTCCATCATCCCGACCGCGTTAATAAGTGAAACTGCGTTATATTTTCCCGCGCAAAATACATGTCCCGATTTACCCGCGAAAAATACATGACCCGATTTTCTCGCGCAAATATACTACCTAATACACAACTAACGAGATTATGCATAATTCACGTGACGTCATGATTCCCCACACTGTACTCGACAAATAATATTTCTTACAAGACATACAATTACCAAAGTTCAAATAAAAAAGCAAAACGGCAAGAGACTGACTAATAACACCAAGATCAAAATTGGATCGGCCTTAAATTATTGTAATGGAATTAAAGACCGTATATCTAGTTTGTTTAGATGCCTGCAGCAATTTTTTTTTTTTTTTGACACAAACTCTGACATTTACGAACGTAAATGTAAAATAAATATTAAAACACTAACCATCGTGAACATATTCCATAATTTATAAATTACATCCTAATTTTATCTCCAGTATAATATTTCAGTATTATTGCATCATCAACCAACTTAAACCAGCTAAAAATGCCAAATGTCACGTACACACTTCTTGCAGATCAAACGATTTCATAGCAGAGCCGACAAAACATCACAGTGTCGATATGAGCCGACATTTTTCTTTGAAGTCACATTTCATTGACAGATATTATCGCTGTTTACCTCCATAGTCAAAAAATGCAACATCCATGAAATAAACAGGAAGGCGGATCAAAGCAAAATGTACATCAATGAACTACCGACAGGTTTAAAACATGATTGGGAATATTTTTTTGTTTCTTTCTGAATTGTGCGGATTATGTGATAATTATAGGGACAATCGAATTTAGTAATGGATCAATGATAAACAGTAAGTAAGCATTCACAAGTTTGCCTCGGGCTGATATCTGTCACTGGGAAAGGTGTTAAAACACGGTTGTTTTAGGGATAAAATGTGTGCGTCACTTATGTACAGGTTACAATTGTGACTTCCGGTTTCGATTTATTTGCCGTTTTACGATCAAAAATGAGTTCCGTTTTCGATTATTTGCCGTTTCATGGTAAAATATGGACTTAGAAAAAAAATAGGGGATCCACGGGACGATCGCGTTATAATGGAGCGCGGATCTAAACGAAGCGCGTTATAAAGAGTCCGCAGTGTAATTATTTATTTGAAGCTAAACATGTATATTTATTATAACAATACAATTACAAAAGAGGAATAGTTAAAGTTAAGATGTATAATAAAGATGAAAGGCAACACACATTCATTTATTAAAGTTCTGTGGGTCGCATTTGGAGAGTGCCGTTGGTTACACTTTCCACGAGCAAAAAGCGACGAATTATTGGTCTTTCAAAAGTGAAATAAAATTCTTATATGTAACATTTTAATGACTAAAATACATTTTAATGATTCAATAAGATGATCAATTATAACAGTTTTGAGAAAATATCACAAAAACTGCATAATATCTATAACAATAATTTTCCCGGACCCCAAGACAACTCTATATAGGGTTGTCTCCGGGTCGGGGTCCGGACCTCTAGAGCAAAAGTCTAGAGACCCGGACCCGGAGACACTTCCTATTTCGTTTGAATGAACAAAGCCATTGGTGACAACAAGAATGATATCTCCTATTTCACTATTCGTTTTAGTTTTGGCTCTTTAAAATGCAACTATTTACGACACGTGCTCTGAGGTTAATCAAATTCTAGTCATTAAATTTTCTTGTTGGTAAAGGTTATGTTTTAAATTAGATTATTCATTGCAACTTTTCAGCTTGAAAACCTATTTGCCTGCAGTGAGGAAAATGACGACAGTACCAGGTATCATTAGGAGGTTGGATGAGGTGGTGGTTAACCGTATTGCTGCAGGGGAGGTAATTCAGAGGCCAGCCAATGCACTTAAGGAGATGATGGAAAACAGGTAGCCTCCCTTGTTTCAATATTCCTGCTTTTTTATGAATATAATGCTAATTTCATGTTAAATGAAGTGGCAGTGGAATTCACTTTAAAAAAAGGTTACTGTACGTAACTTTGGCTATCAGTTTACATCATTACAGTGATGAAGCCTCTTTCTTGAAAGAACAAATGTTCATTTTGTGTGGCTTAGTTATACCTAGATGTTATTTTGCATGCATCCCTACTTTTTTAGCTCACCTGAGCACTTGTGCTCATGGTGAGCTTTTAGGATCGCCCTGTGTCCGTCGTGCATCGTGCGTCGTCAATTTTTGCTTTAAACAACATCTCCTCTTAAACCCCTGGGCCAAAGTTGATGAAACTTGCCACGGATGTTCCTTGCATGAAGCTCTTCCAAAGTTGTTCATAGAAATCAATTCCATGCAGAACTCTGGTTGCCATGGCAACCGAAAGGAAAAACTTTAAAAATCTTCTTGTCTGAAACCACAAGGCCTAGAGCTTAGATATTTGGCATTTAGCACCCTCTAGTTGAACTCTACAAAGATTGTTCAATATTTCCCTGGGGTCAAAATTGGCCCCGCCCCAGGGGTCACTTCATTTTATACAGACTTATATAGGAAAAACTTTAAAAATCTTCTTGTCTGAAACCACAAGGCCTAGAGCTTAGATATTTGGTATTAAGCACCCTCTAGTGGAACTCTACAAAGATTGTTCAAATTATTTCCCTGGGGTCGAAATTGGCCCCGCCCCAGGGGTCACTTCATTTTACATAGACTTATATAGGAAAAACTTTAAAAATCTTCTTGTCTGAAACCACAAGGCCTAGAGCTTAGTTATTTGGCATTTAGCACCCTCTAGTGGAACTCTACAAAGATTGTTCAAATTATTTCCCTGGGGTCAAAATTGGCCCCGCCCCAGGGGTCACTTCATTTTATATAGACTTATATAGGAAAAACTTTAAAAATCTTCTTGTCTGAAACCACAAGGCCTAGAGCTTAGATATTTGACATTTAGCATCCTCTAGTGGAACTCTACAAAGATTGTTCAAATTATTTCCCTGGGGTCAAAATTGGCCCCGCCCCAGGGGTCACTTCATTTCATATAGACTTATATAGGAAAAACTTTAAAAATCTTCTTGTCTGAAACCACAAGGCCTAGAGCTTAGATATTTGGCATTAAGCATCCTCTAGTGGAACTCTACAAAGATTGTTCAAATTATTTCCCTGGGGTCAAAATTGGCCCCGCCCCAGGGGTCACTTCATTTTATAACGACTTATATAGGAAAAACTTTAAAAATCTTGTCTGAAACCACAAGGCCTAGAGCTTAGATATTTGGTATTAAGCACCCTCTAGTGGAACTCTACAAAGATTGTTCAAATTATTTCCCTGGGGTCGAAATTGGCCCCGCCCCAGGGGTCACTTCATTTTACATAGACTTATATAGGAAAAACTTTAAAAATCTTCTTGTCTGAAACCACAAGGCCTAGAGCTTAGTTATTTGGCATTTAGCACCCTCTAGTGGAACTCTACAAAGATTGTTCAAATTATTTCCCTGGGGTCAAAATTGGCCCCACCCCAGGGGTCACTTCATTTTATATAGACTTATATAGGAAAAACTTTAAAAATCTTCTTGTCTGAAACCACAAGGCCTAGAGCTTAGATATTTGGCATTTAGCATCCTCTAGTAGAACTCTACAAAGATTGTTCAAATTATTTCCCTGGGGTCAAAATTGGCCCCGCCCCAGGGGTCACTTCATTTTATATAGACTTACATGTATATAGGAAAAACTTTAAAAATCTTCTTGTCTGAAACCACAAGGCCTAGAGCTTAGATATTTGGTATTAAGCATCCTCTAGTGGAACTCTACAAAGTTTGTTCAAATGATTTCCCTGGGGTCAAAATTGGCCCCGCCCCAGGGGTCACTTCATTTTACATAGACTTATATAGGAAAAACTTTAAAAATCTTCTTGTCTGAAACCACAAGGCCTAGAGCTTAGATATTTGGCATTTAGCACCCTCTAGTGGAACTCTACAAAGATTGTTCAAATTATTTCCCTGGGGTCAAAATTGGCCCCGCCCCAGGGGTCACTTCATTTTATATAGACTTATATAGGAAAAACTTTAAAAATCTTTTTGTCTGAAACCACAAGGCCTAGAGCTTAGATATTTGGCATTTAGCATCCTTCAGTGGTACTCTACACAGATTGTTCAAATTTTTTCCCTGGGGTCAAAATTGGCCCCCTTCCAGGTGTCACTTCATTTTATATAGACTTATATAGGAAAAACTTTAAAAATCTTCTTATCTGAAACCACAAGGCCTAGAGCTTAGATATTTGGCATTTAGCACCCTCTAGTGGAACTCTCGAAAGATTGTTCAAATTATTTCCCTGGGGTCAAAATTGGCCCTGCCCCAAGGGTCTCTTCATTTTACATAGACTTATATAGGAAATCTTTAAAAAGCTTCTTCTCACAAACCACAATGCGTACAGCTTAGATATTTTGTAAGTAGCATTGTCTAATGGATGTCTACTAAATTTGTTCAAATTATGTCCCCTGGGCCAAAATCTGCCACGCCCTAGGGTTCTCTTGGTTTACATACAGTTATATAGGAAAAACATGGAAAATCATTTTTCTCCGAAACTAATAGGACTAGACCTTAGATATTTGGTGTTGAGTATTTTGTTTAAATGTTGTCCCTGGGGTCAAAATTGGCCCTGTCCTGGTGGCCCTAAATATGTAAAAAAGGAAAACTTTAAAAATCTTCCTACTGGAAACCTCAATGCCTTAAGCTTACATATTTGGTATGTAGCATTGTCTAGTGGATGTCTACCAAGTTTGTTCAAATTATGTCCCCTGGGCTGAAATTGGCGACACCCCAGGGTTTTCTTAGTTTACATTGATTTATATAGGAAAGCATGAAAAATCATTTTTATCCAAAACTAATAGGACTAGACCTTAGATATTTGGTGTTGAGTATTGTGAAGAGACCCTTTACCAACATTGTTTAAATGTTGGCCCTGGGGTCAATATTGGCCCCGCCCCAGGGGCCCTTAATATGTAAAAAGGCAATTTTTAAAAATCTTCTTACTGGAAACCTCAATGCCTTAAGCTAAGATATTTGGTATGTAGCATTGTCTAGTGGATACTTAACAAGTTTGTTCAAATTATGGCCCCTGGGCCAAAATTGGCAACGCCCCAGGGTTCTCTTAGTTTACATTGATTTATATAGGAAAACATAAATAATCATTTTTCTCTGAAACTAATGAGACTAGACCTTAGATATTTCGTTTTGAGTATTGTGAAGAGAACCTTTACCAGCATTATTTAAATGTAGGCCCTTGGGTAAAGCTGCGAGTACTTTTGTACTCAGGTGAGCAATATAGGGCCATCATGGCCCTCTTGTTTGTTGAATGGGATACTGATGAGTGATGTAGACTGTAGTTCTGTTCTCCATATATCCAAAATACATTTATCATTTTAATGTCCCCATACCGAAGGGTCAATAAAAATGATCGCCTAATCAGACTGTCATTCTGTCAAATATGATTTCTGGAACGTGTTAGCAACCACTGAAGAGATTGCAACCAATCTCACTTTATATAGGCAGAGCTGTAGCCTTTCCATTAGGTTTAGTTTATACTTAGAGTTTAAAGGTCAAAATATGCCAAAAAACTAGATCCATAGAATAATGTAGCAACAAATGAAGGAACTTAAGCCAAACTGCATGAAAAATGTAAAATGAAACATAGTTACATTGCCTTCACTTGAAGAGCAAGGCGTAGAGTTCAAAGGTAAAAAATTGTGCAAATTTTTTAAGTTTCCAGGGCATAACTTTGCCACTGATGTAGGGTATCTCATTCAAACTTTAGAAAAGTCTTAACCTTACTGTATAGGAGTGTCAGGTGTAAGAATCATGACCCTATCTCAAAGGTCAAGGTCACATAAGGGTGTAAAGGTTAAAAATCAGACCCTTCCTTTCCTATCATTTCCTTCAATATTTATTTTATGTAAATTTTCATGCCAATACAATGTTTTTTATGCTCCCACAAAGTGGGAGGCATATAGAGTTGCACTCGTCTGTTCGTAGGTTTGTCTGTCCGTACATTCCCCCCAATCTTGTGGCATCAACTCCTCATTAACTATCATGGGGATTTCTTTCAAACTTGCACAGATGAGCAAGCAGGATGTCTAGATGATCGTAAAGAAAGAATTTTTCCTGCGAACAATTTTTACCAGAGTTATGGTCCTTAGTTACAAATGTTGTTTTATCAGTGGGGGCATGTCATTCTAGTTTTTGTAATACAGACAAGGTAAGAATGAAGCATGGATGATTGGGATGTTATGACCTTCAAACATTGGCGTGAATTAATAAAAATTGTCATCCATGTGCATATGGGCTGCCCCCATATTTAATTTTCAGAAATAGTCTGAATGCCTAAGAATGAAAATAAATTGCCATAGATGGTGTGTGTGGGGCAGGAATTAAAAGACAAATTTCAGATGAAAGAAAATCGTAAAGATTATTGAAGAATTCCAATTAATCTAATTCAAGTAGGAGCAACAATGAAGTCTCAATTTTTCTATTAATATTTCAAATCCTTTGTGGTTTCTTGCAATCAATCAGGGCATTTTTTCACTTCCAAAGGAAGGGGCCCATGCCCTTTAATTTTGGGGAAAATAACATGATTTTTTCTCTGAAGGGGAGTGAAAAAACCTGATGTAAAGTTACTTTTTGGGGAAAACTGCATGATTTTAAAGAAATTTTCCTAGGAGAAGGTGCCTATAAACGGCCCCTATTTAAGAAGGAAAAAAAGCCCTGTCAGTATAAATTCCAGTATGGAATGGGGCTCCAGTCTTGGACAAGTAATAGGGGACATTGGTCACACTGTGCAGACTTTGTTTTATTTGTCCTTTCAGTTTGGATGCCAAGTCCAGCAGTATTACAGTGACAGTGAAGCAGGGAGGTCTGAAGTTACTGCAAATACAAGATAATGGATCTGGTATAAGGGTGGGCATATAAGCTTAAATACACATAACATTATAATTTATACATGAGTAAACAAAGAACAGTCCTCTTGATAAAACATTGACAATTTGTAATTATTAAGACACTTTTCTTGTGATTGTCACAACTTTAATCACAGTTAGTTTAAAATTCATACCTTACTAGTATCACATCCAGGAATCATTGCGACCACTTGGTTGGTGTTCTTTATAAAAATTTTTACAATGCTACTTCCCTTGTGTCGATATACTGAAAAGGAGGGAAACAGTGAGTATGACACTTTTCATTTTGTAGACATGTATAGCAGGAATTTAAAAACTCAGATATGATTTTCGAAACTTCCTGCTAAAGAGTGTTTACAAATGGAAAAGAAAGGGTCATACTCACTGTTTTCCTCCATTTCAGTATATTAACACCACAATAGAAGTAGAATTGGGACAAACAATTGTAGTATAAACAATATCCACCTAATTAGGATGAACATTATTTGAATCGAAACGTCGGAATAAAAATAATATCAACATAATTCGTGTTAGCGCAGATTTTTTTCCCCAAATTGGGACAATTGTGATACAAACGTTGTGGTCACAGTTATTCTAGTGCATGATATGCAATAATGAAACAGAAGTACTTTGTATAAACAATATCCACCTGATTAACCATTTTCTCCATATATACACGTTTTTACGCATGTGTGACCATCTGTGCTGTCTGATCAGGATTTGCACTGTTTACTTTTTGATTCGTTAGGTTATTTCTGACCAAAATGCGACCAGTGCAGATCCTGTTTGTTGTTTTCAGAAAGATGATATGGATATTGTGTGTGAACGATTTACAACCAGTAAGTTATCCAAGTTCGAAGATCTGAACTCCATTTCAACATACGGCTTCCGTGGGGAGGCTCTTGCCAGTATAAGTCATGTTGCCCATGTTACCATAGTAACAAGAACAGCTGACTCCAAATGTGCATTCAGGTAGTAGTTTCATCATTGTTTTAGATCAGCACCCCCCCTCCCAATACTTTATTTTCTGGATTGAATAATGGGAGAATTATGTTGATGTGGGGGTTTTGTGACCTTCAACTTTGTGGTTGCAGATAAATAACCTTTGGTAAATAAGATCTGGACCCAAGGTTATAAAACTGAGCATGGAAACAAGTCTCCAGTCTCAAGCATCTGATTGGCTGAAATGGTGACCAGTCGCCATTTCAGCCAATCAGATCCTTGAGATTTGAGACTGGTTTCCAATCTGAGTTTTATTACCTTCAGCCCTGTAGTAACAAAGATTGGTGTGACAAGATGAGTATGTTGATGACCCCAAATGATTTTTGGTTTTGGGGTCATAAGACAGGTCAATCATCAGTCACTGACCATGTAGGTTGCTCAATAGGTGAGTTTGCAATTTCAAGTCAGTGGTCAGGATTATAGTGCAGGGCTTTTTTTCCTTCTTTAGTAGGGGCTGTTAATGGGCGCGTTCCCCACAGAATATTTCTTTAAAATCATGCAGTTTTCCCCCAAAAGTAACTTTACATCAGGTTTTTTCATTCCCCTTCAGAGAAAAAATAAAGCTATTTTCCCCAAAATTATAGGGCGTGGGCCCTTTTCCCCTGGCAGTGAAAAAAAGCCCTGTAAGTAAGAATAGGTTTTTGATCAGTAACTGTAGAATGGTTTGATTTACAGTATCCAAACAGTATGATCTTGACCCTTGATAATGTTGAAAACTCCCTCTTGCAATCTGAAATTAAATTAATTTATGATAACAGTAAATATGGCGGGGCAGCTTCATATTCGAATCATAAGTATTAAAATATACCTTATAAATAGGAATATACAGGGTGATCCATAATATTTGATACTATTTTGAAATCCAATAGCGTCAGCATCATCAAACATAGGCATACCATCTATATATAGTAATAATCCAGAGGCTTTAAAGTTTTGTTTGATATATGTAACATACTATACTTGAATAAGAAGTTATGTTTGTATATTCAAAATTTTATATAACAAATGCTCAATGTGACGTCGATTTTGGGTGATTATGGCGTTAAGTCTTTTCTTGAATGCCGATGCGCACATCTGTGGATTTATCTTTCTCATTTCTTGTCGAATTGATGATTTAAGCTCTTGCACTGTTTTTGGTTTAGGCGTGTACTGAAAAACCTAACTACCTTTATGAAAAGCAGGTAGCTGACAAAAAGGTGACAGTTTGGGCATCATGAAGTGCCAGCGGCATGATTGGACATTTCTTTTTTGAAGTCGGGAGTGAGAGACAGATTGTTAACAGTGATTGCTATCTACAACTGCTAAGGCCTAAAAAAAAAAAAGTTGTGTTTCAGGTGGCCCGACCGACCCTACTTTTTTACCGGCGTAGGAGTTTACGATCTCGGACTTTTGTATGGTGACAAAAAAGCACTTATCAAATAATTTATTAAACTCAGCTTTGGTGGTAGTGATATATCTTTTACCATCATTGAAGGGTTATGAATTAATTTGATTATGTGTTAATTGCAACAATATCATGAAAGTAAATCTGTAGATGACTTTGGTACACTTGCAAATGTGGTGTGCTTTATGGCTATAAGAAGTGGTAGACCTAGGTAAGAAAATTACCATACATATAAAAGATATTTTTCCAAACATGGACAAATCTTCAATATCTATGCGTAAAAAAACCTAACGGTATTATGCATGGTACATGGATACAATTCTTATTATTTAGAAAATCTAAAATTTATGAAAATAATATGTTAAAATATCTATTATTTGATATAGTAAATAGATCTATAATTTAAATAAAACTGCAATTAAATAAATATTATAAGTTGATGTCACAAAATATAGTCTTAGCAGGCTGATTTTAGATCTACGCTGTTTGCCCATATGATTTTTTGTGTATCTTTTTCGTATCTATGGAGTAAAAAGGTTAATACAAATAAAGGTTAGTAAAGTTTAATTTAGAGTTATTCACATACAATTTTGATTTCAGAATCTTGTTCCATCTCACATTATTAAATGACCATTGTTAATGTTGTATGTTGGTATGAACCACATTTGGAGATAGTGGATTTTTTATTATGTCTGACACTTGAAAAATCTCACAAATGTATTATGTAAAAGCAATGGTCAGCTGAAGTTGGTATTTTGTCAGGAACTATTCAAGCTGAACAGTTTTCTAGTTATGTAAAGACTAAAACAGGTTGACTGAAATAGTTTGGTGTAAATTTTGATATTCCCTCAATAGCGAGAATATACATGCTGTTATATACATGAATAACAATGGAAACAATTTTCAAGTTTAATTTTTATTTTCAAGTATTTGTGTTCATTACAAACAGTAGAAGAACATAAAAACATGTACTTACCAGTTATTATTTTGTGCTATTGACATAAAAACAACATAGTTAGGAATAACAAGCTTAACACTTTTATCCATTAATAATTAATAAAAAAAAAAAAGAAAAAAAAAAGCCTACCTACCGACCCTGTTTTTTTTGGCTACGCCACCAGAAACACAAGTATTTTTTTTTTAGGCCTAAGGAATAAGTTCCTACCGTCATTGCAGAGAAGGGGAATAAATGTAAATGACAAACATAGGATGGTGCTACACCGCATACAGCCGGACATGTGCTTTCATGGTTGCGAGTAACATTTGGTGACTGCTTAATCTCGTGTAAATCTGACCATGTTTGGCCCTCTCATTCACCTATAAATCCTTTTGACTTTTTTTTCTTTTTGGGGATATTAAATAGATAAGGTCTACCGACCTAAACCAACAACAGTGCAAGAGCTTAAATCATCAATTCAACAAGAAATGAGAAAGAACAATGTTGATGCCATAATCACCCAAAATGGACGTCACATTGAACATGTTATAAATATAATTTTGGATATATGGACGTCATGCCTTATTCAAGTATGGTAAGTTATATATCAAACGAAACTTTAAACCCTTTAGATTATTATTATGTGAAAATGGTATGCCTATGTTTGATATTGACGCTAATAGTATCAGATATTATGGATCACCCTGTACATATAAGATAGCCGTTTTTAATCTGTAAAGCTGTTTGGATCTGTTATTAGCTATTAATTCACAATGCAATTAACTAACTAAACTAAAAATCACATTACTTCAGGGCTTTTTTTCACCATTTTGGGAATATGACCCATACCCCTGAAATTGGGAATTTTCGCGTCATTTTGCCAGAAATTGGGAATTTTGTTCACCTTTTGGAGAATAAAAAGCTGTACTGTTATATGTTGTTTTTTTTATCATGTTTGCCACATATATTGAATATTATCAACAAACAACTGATGCCTGAATAGCTAGCATAACTAGCAATACATTTTATTAAATGACACAGGTAACTCAATAGACCAGTCACAAGTTTAGTTCTCTTGGTTTCATCTGTTTGAAACAATCAATAATTCCAGATATCTCTCTGTCACTGAGATTTGTGTTCTTCTGATTGTGTACACATATGCGCATGAGTGCATCCAGTGTAGTCTGCCCCATAGAACTCCTCCCAGAGGTGCATAAAGAGTTCATTAAACTGAACACTCGTTCAACACTAGCCGTGCTGCTTGGTATGATTCTGCTCAGGCCAACAAGGAAAAACATCACTGGGTATGAATTACGGAAGGCATGATCTGAAACCAATTCCATGTAGAGATCAGGCACTGGGTTTCTCTGCCTGAAAAGCAACACAACTTTAAAAGAATCGTTATTATTAAAATTATCAACTAGCACGCATAAGGCTTGTAATGATAAGGAAACAAAAAACTTCTTTATGTTGAAAAAAGACTGCAAAGTAATATAAATTATTTGAATAAAACTGTATTCTGTGTAACTGGTTGTTAAATTTTATTTATTTATCATGATTATTGGGTCAAGATTTAAATTGGTTTTAATATGTTATGCATAATATATTCAAATATTCATCATTCTGGAAACTTACATAATGCCATCTGCTAGCCTAAGACTGGCCCAATGGGGCACAGAAAGGCACCTGTTTTATGCAGAAAAAAACTTTCAACTGGAAAAAAACAAAAGAACAAAAATAGATAACAGTCAACAGTGAAAAATTTATAGCAAACATAATGATTATTAGTACAACAATATTGAACTCAATGTAACTTTGGTGCATGCACAACCAGTGGTAGGTTATTGTTTAACTTTAATATTGTAACAACATTTGAAATTACTGAAAAACAAAACTAGTAAGTGTTGAAAACAGTAACTGAAGGAACAAACAAGAACAGGGGTAACAGACAAATATCCTTACTTTAATGTAAACATGGTCCTTTTAAAAGCACTGAACTCCTTCAGTATGACATCTTCTGTGAATATGGGATTCACCTCAACCCTGTGTCCTGCAAACACATCCACTCTCGGTCTCCCATAGTGGCTAGCAAGAGCCTGTATAGCAACCTGAAATTAATTAAGCAAAAATTTTAATGACTGGTCACATTGAATAAAAAGGTCAGACTGGTTATTATCATGTAGGCATGTTATCAATATATAATTTACTTTAGCATTTTAACATTGTTTACCTTCTTGTAATCTTCAAGGTCTTCAATTTTATTTGGAACCGATTCAAGATTAAAGCTGTCAAAGGCTGCAAGGACTGGAGGCATATGAAATGAATCCTCAAGTTCATTTATCAGCCAGTGTGTGATGGGAACTGCTACTTCTTCAACAGTCTGTGGTGCATCATATACACCCTCATCTCTAAAAAATTATTGAAAGGTGAACATAACATGATGTGATACAGTTCAATCCATAAATATTTCCTTTCTGACAGAAACAACAACTTATTCAAATATTTTCTTAAAAGGAAATTTAAAAAAACACTGTGTTCCCTGTATTCAGCTTTATCCATTATTCTGGCTACTTGCCTTCTCCATAAGTAAAAGTAAGATAAACATGAGCTTAAATTATAATAAAACTATCCAGTCTCAAAACTACTTTATTATTAAGTGCACACTACCTAGTGTCGGATGTCAAAATGTGCAAAGCAGAGGTCTAACCTGAGTCTTCTCTGAAGGTTAGTCCGATCTTCTATTTCATCAAAAAGTGTCTGCAGTCTGGAGAAGTACAGGTCAACATCAGGTGTATGGAGAGATAGCCGAAATCGATCAATGAGCAAGTACAGCTCATTAACAAGATCCTGAAAAGGTATACATGTACTACAAGTTTAAATATTTTTCATATTTAAAGCTGAAATCAAGCAAGTTCAGGATAAAATACAACAATTTCATTAACCTGAAAATTAAATTCAACTTCAAACAGTTTTAATTTCAGCTTCCAACAGTTCTAACTTTGTGATTAAATATTAAGGTACAAAAGAGAGTATCTTTAAATTAACAGCTAAAAATTATTTTGCTATTAGTGTAAAACAGTAGAATCCTTAGTGAATGTTCCAAATGCTGCTTCTTTCTATTTGTGTACATTAGGATAAAAAAGAAAAACACATGAATACCATGAGTTTCTTCTTGACTTCATTGAAGTTGACATTTCCCCCCTGTAAGTAGTCACTGAAATCAATTACTGGCTTCAGGATGTCACACAACACCAAAATGCCTGCCACTGTCCCCTTTGAACACAACATGTTGCGCAGTCCCTCAATCTCAGGTTCATGTTTCTGGCTGATCATCCCATCAAGGGCATCGAGGACCTGGAACAGATAATTTGTTTAAAATACTAAATTATTTTGCATTTAAATAATTTATTTTTTTAATTACAATTTTCTTTTTATAAGGTATAATATGGATATAAAGATACCTATCAATGACTTGTGTTTGAAATGACTTGTGATTTACTTATGATTATGTTATCTTTATACCTTTTTAATTTAATGGTAAAAAATAAACACCACTTAATTTCACAATTAAGTACCTGAACATAGCGTTCTATGAGCCGCTGACAAGCATGCCCATGAGACAGCCATCTTGTAGCTGCTGCCCTGATCATCTTCAGGTTTTTCATACCATAGGCTGCCTGAACTTCTGCAAGTATGTTGTACTTTTTTGGACTGTAGTGGAACAACTTCCAAACCGCCAGCAAAAGATTGTCAATATCTTGAAGAACTGGAAAAGCACCCATCATGTGCTTGATGCACAAAGCCAGTTTGTGATTTCGACAATTAATGTAGATCTGGTATGGCATATGATGTCGGAACCTTCTCTGTAAACCTGTTAAATTTAAAATATATTACTTTCAAGTTATGAATTATAACCATTATTCATAAATTAATAATCAACACCTACAGTATTTTTATTTAAATTTAAATAATTATTTAATACCTAAGTAAAGGCAACAATTTTCTGCTTAAATTAACAAATAAAAACTATGATATCTAACAATAACAAACTGCTTTCTACTAACCTTTGTTTTCACCACTCATGGTGTTGCAACCATCAAAACCAACGAAGTAGGCTTTCTTAATATCTATTTGTTTAGCATTTAAATATGTCTCTATGGCATTCATCAAAGATGCAGCATCTGTGCGTTGTACATGTATTATGCCAAGGAAGGTATCTGTGATGATCTGCTCGCATGGAAAACGAACAAGAATAGCAAACTGCTCTTTCCGTGCTTCGTCAGAAGACTCGTCTGCTAGCAAAGAATAGTATGGCGCATTTCGAAGTTTCTCCAACAGCTGGTTTTCAAGAAACAGACTGATTGACTGCAGAAGCTCAGTTGCTATAGTGGAAGAAGCATACTTCAAAACAGGCCTACAGCTATTTAGTGACTGGGTAGCCCTGTATTCTAAGATTGCAGGAGGCTGTAGATCAGTAACAAAATCAACAAATGCTTCAAAAGAGTCAAGTGCCCACCTATGAGAGATTATAAAATATAGAATCTTTATTAAACACTGCACATATTCTCTGTTTTTTTCAATTTCTTTAATGTGTTTTGCCTGCACACTTTCAGTCAAGATATCTGCAACAGTTTTTTTTACTTTTCTGGAACTTGAATTTACAGTGACATACTTTTCAATACATGATTTGTGACATTTCCCATTTGCATGACACTCTAGCTTTCTGGTTGGGTGGTCTCCCAGTACTGTTCCAGAAATAAATGCATTGTCAGTTGTTGCTGCAAACAGTTCACATATTTTACAACAATAGCCACCCTTGGCACTGCTAAAGTACAACCATGTATATTTTGTTTCATACTTTGCTGAAGCAAAAAGTCTTTGATCTGGCACTGGTTTAACCGGAGGCTCTTCATCATCGTCACTTGAAGTGACGCTTGAGCTCGAATCAGAAGTCTGAGATGGTAACTCCTCTGACTCTTGTTCTTTCTGAATTTCGATCAAATCATCCTTGGTCTTACTTAATTCCGCTTTACTCGATGATTTTCCCGCCTCTGCTTACGCTGCTTGCTTTAGAATCAAGTCAATTCTAGGTGTTCCCGTTACTTTTAATTTTTTTCGGTAATACTTGCTGTTGTGAGACATTGTACTCCGAATCACAAGATGCTTATGTTTCTACACAAAATAAGCGTTTCGGAAACAAAGATCGTTTAACGATTCAACGAATAAAACAGAACGCTTCCGAATGAATTATTTCAATTTTCGTACTTAAAAAGTTCGTAACTACCGCGGATTGTGTTATTTTTCGGCGTTTTTTTTGTTTTCGATTGGGAATTTTTCTTCTCTGATTGGGAAAAAAGTATATGCTTTGCCATTGGGAACATAACTGAATATCGGCTATAAAATCGGCCGAAAAAAAGCCCTGTACTTGGCAAATACTCAATTTTCTTCATATTAAGTGAAACTAAAATTAACACTTTTCTCTTTATATATGCCTTTTAATGCTGTGCAACCAGTGTAGATCCAGATCTGCTAGTACATCTGTGCCATCTGATCAGGTTCTACAGTGGTTGATTCTTGATCAGAAATAACCCCATGAATCTAATGTGTGAACCATGGAGATCCTGAACAGCCGTTACCATGGAGTAAAGGGTTAAGAAGTTGCCAGTACTAAATTTGTGATAGTATTATTATCAGTATACATTCTTGCATTTACACCGATTTTGGATTTTTCAACAGAGTTTTGTCCGCAGTGTTTCATGTTAAGTATTCACTTTCCATACATAGTTATCTTAGTCATCAATAAATAACATCTGCTGTGATTTGTAATTGTTTAAAGCTGTATTTGGTCTAAATTCGGATGTTGAAATCACAAATATATTAAAAACGAAATAGTATTCTAAAATGTTACTACTCACACCTAGTTAATTATAAAAATTCCAGGGAATATGATTTATTTTCGATAAAAATTTTAATAAACTGCCTACTTTCTTTTGTGCAGATATCACTTGATCAGTTGTGTTATTCCTGACAATATACACGTTTTAACACATGTGCCACCATTGTAAATCCATCCGTGCCCTCCGATCTGGATCTTTACTGGTTGCATATAAGTCAGAAGTTACCTAATGAATATAAAAGTGAACAGTTTAGATCTGATCAGACGGCATGGATGTGGTGGCTGATCTGGATCTGCACTGATTGCCCAAGTAATAAAGGTGTAACTGTTTCAACAGAGTAAGCTAATAAAGGTTTTCATATAGAGTAAAATGCAACTTTTTTCATATACTGTAAAACCCCTCATGGACACTAAATATTACGGGCACCCCGGTATTACGGGCGATTTTTAAAGAACAGACATTTTCTCTTCATTTTGTTTTAAACCCACAATTAAGGACAACCCGCTATTAAGGACACTTTCCCTAAGTCCCTGAGGTGTCCATAATAGAGGGGTTTCACTGTATATTTATAACAAAATTTTCCTTAAATAAATTTAAACCCACTTGTGATAACTAAATAAAGATGAATGATGCCTGGAACAAAAGGCTAGATCGCTCAACAGGGTGCTTCATAAGATAATTTAAAAACAATATTGACTATAAACTTGATAAATAGATTTAAATCTGTATTGTTCTTGCTTCCTAGTTATGTGGTTTTGCAAAAGTCACTAATGTTAGTTATTATTCAATGGTAAGCTTTTTTTACTGCCAGGGGAAGGGGCCCATGTCCTATAATTTTGGGGAAAAACGCCTGATTTTTTCTCTGAAGGGGAATGAAAAAAAGCTGATGTTGAGTTATTTTTAGGGGAAAACTGCATGGTTTTAAAGAAGTTTTCTGAGGTGTAGGTGCCCACAAATGGCCCTATTAAAGAAAGAAAAAAAGCCCTGACATCAAACACAAAATTTTCTCCAGATGGACTGAAGACACTTTTAACAGTTATATAGAACCTGCACATAATTATGTGCTATAAATAGATAATATCATGTTTACTAGGTCTTTCTACTTCAGTTCAGTGATCAACTTACTTTGTTTTGCTTATTAGTATAATTATGATCAATAATTTGAAATCATTTATTTTTTGTTGACATTAAATTTCTTGATTTGTCAGGAGGGGATGTAAAGTCAGGTATTGATTTTCCGAAAACATGAAAAATGAAATACTTATAAAGATGAAAAACCAGGAAACTTCAGTATTATCCCTTTACTCCATATATTATATGCTTTTTCATGTGTGTGTGACCAGTGAAGATCCTGGTCCCAAGGTTATAAAGCTCAGTTTGGAAACCAGTCTCAAATCTCAAGCATCTGATTGGCTGAAATGGCGACCAGTCGCCATTTCAGCCAATCAGATGCTTGAGATTTGAGACTGGTTTCCATGCTCAGTTTCATAACCTTGGGCACAGATCAGCGGCACATTGAGATTCTGAACTGTTGTTTTTTTGGTAAGAAATAACCTCATAAATAAAAAAGGAAACAGTGCAGATTCTTATCAGACAGCGCGGATAAGCCAGCTGATCTGGATCTACACTGTTCGCCCATACCATAAAGGCATCTGGAGGAAAGGGTTATAAAACTATATTGGGTCTCAATTACAATATAGGTAATTTAACCTCACCTGTGTCAACTTATCTGATTCAGCACAGCTTGAACCAGCTGTCCATATGTTGTTGTTTGGGGTTTTTATGGGCTGTGAGCAGAAAACTGTCAATGCTTTCAGCAAAAATTACAAATTACTTAAACATGTTATCCTATGCGCATGAATATACTCAATGAAATATGAGTATTATGTAGATACACTGCAGCTCTATGATATAGGACCCATGAAATCATACCCAGATATAATAGGTGAGGGAAATAAGCAAAAACTGTTTCGAAAAGACAGAAAACTTTCTGTCATGTGTGGGTGATCCCTTACAGTCTTTGAGGTCATTATTTCACTAGTCTACATTTCAACCAGTCTGATGCTTGAGGTTAACCCTTTCCTCCATATATATGCATTTTTACACATGTGCGACAAGAGTAGATCCAGATCAGCCGGCACTTTGATCAGAAATAACCTAAAAATCAAAAAGTGAACAGTTTAGATCTGGATCTCAACTGTTCACCCATGCAACAAAGGTGAATCTATGGAGGAAAGGGTTAAGATAAGTCTCCAGTTTCAGTTTTATGATCTTGGACATAGTTTGGAATGTGGATATTTCAGAGGCAGTTATGTAGATGGTAAACTGAAGGAACCAGTAAAACCATGCGCTGGCAATGTAGGAACTCAAATCACAGTAAGTTCAAATCTCAATTTACACATAACTTGGGGCACGCCACGGACAAATGTGTCTTCAGTCATATTTTGTGACATTATAGTTGTTACTATATTTGGAAATAACTTTCAATTATCTATTATATTCTCATAACTGAAATTTTGTTACACATTTATATAACAATATATTAATTTTAGCATAAAATGCATATAAAAGTTATGTTGACAGCTACCGGTAAACTTGTTGATGTCATTTCAAGAATTAACGTCAACCCTGAAGTAACCTTTCCCTGTGACTGGCCCCATTTACTATTAACCCTTAACTCTGTGGGATATGGCTTATACCCCATGGGTGACCAGTGTTGGTCTAGATCATTTTGCACAATTATGCAATTTGATCAGGATTTGTTTTGTTTTGAGGACTTTTTGAATATTGGTGAGAATAATTTAATTAATATAAAAGGGAACAGTGTAGATCCTGATTAGACTGAACGGAAGTGCTGAACAATCTGGTCATACATAGGATAATGGTCATACCATGGGTTTTACAATATTTACATCCATTTTTTTGCCCCCACTCTGAAAGAGGGAGGCATATAGGTTTGCCCTTGTCTGTCCTTCTCTATGTCCATCCAAAACTTGTGTCACGCATAACTAAAAAGTGTAAGAGCCACACTCGTGAAACTTTACAGGTACTTCCACCATCATGTGTAGTTGAGCACCTGGGTTTTTGTTATGGGCCACACCTGTTAAGACCAGAGTTATGTCCCCTTATGCATTTCAATATAATGTATTCAGCATGTAATCTTGTGTCGCATGTAAGTCCAAAAGTATAAGACTCACAGTCATGAAACTTAACACTTATGTTGACCATCATGTATAGTTGTTCACCTGGGGTTTTGTTTCCTGCACAACCTGATAAAAACCAGAGTTATGGCTCCTAATGTATTTCAGTATAATACATTTACCATGTAATCTTGTGTCACACATAATTCAGAAAGTATGAGAGCCACAATCATGAAACTTTACAGGTTTGTTGACCTTCATGTGTAGTTGTGCACCTGGTTTTGTTTCTGGCCACACCCATTAAGACCAGAGTTATAGCCTCTTATGCATTTCAGTATAATGCATTCAGCATGTAATCTTGTATCGCATGCAAGTCCAAAAGTGTTTGGAGTCATAGTCATGAAACTTTACAGTCATGTTGACCATCATATGTAGTTATGCACCTGTGGTTTTGTATCTGGCGACACCCATTAAAACCAGAGTAATGGCCCCTAGTGTATTTCAGTAAATGAATTTACCATGTAATCTTGTGTCGTGCATTACTTAAAAAGTACGAGAGCCACAATCATGAAACTTTACAGGTATATTGACCATTATGTGTAGTTGTGCACCTGGGATTACAGAGGTGTAGAAATTTTCTTTGACCAGCTCGCCCTGGAGGTCGAGTGAATGAGTAAGTGCACTCGCCCTTACAGAAAGTACACTCGCCCTTACATTTTAAATAAAATACTCTTTCTGTTGCAATTTTCATTTTCTATTCGTTCTATCTCTTTCTTACTGTCTCACTCGCTCTCTCGTTTTTCATCATCGTCCGTACTTTGTGTAAAAAAACGTTAACTTCATTTGTTTCGACATTTTGACATACAGCGGGAAAATACGTGCACTTGCAGCCTCGTTCTGATTTGGGAAACCCAATGAGGATAAAAATAAATTGCAGCTGTTACCTTTACATCAGAAACAATCCGAATACACCGGAAATCGACCGAAATTCTGGAAACAAAGTGAAAATAGTTCATTTTTCCGAAGAAAACACATGTGCTTTGCTGAAAAATTTACTCGCCTGGTCAGTCGAGTGTTTCGGCTGCTTCAGTCGATCCAACAGATCATTTACTCGCCATGGCGAGTGGTCGAGTGGAATTAAACAACTCTGGATTATGTTTTCGGCCATTGTCATTTAAACCAGAGTTATAGCCGCTTATGAATTTCATTATAATGTGTTCAGCATGTTATCTTGTGTCACATGCATCTCTAGTAGTATGAGAGCCACAGTCATGAAACTTTACAGGTATGTTAACCATTATGTGTAGTTGTGCACTTTGGGTTGTGTTTCTGGCCAGGTCCATATTAGCCAGTCGTTGAACTTTATCAGCTTTGTTGACCATCATGCTTACTGGTAGTAGTACATTAGTGTGAGGTAACTCTGATGGGATTATCTGTAAAGTGTACTTTGACCACAATATTGGATTTTGACAATGACAACTTAAAGTGGGGGCATCTGTGTCCTATGGACAAATCTCTAGTGGTTTTTCCTGAGTTGAAGTACTGTTTTTGACCAGTTTCATTTTGCAATTCAAACATTACGACTGCAGCATAACTACAATAAAAGCCTTTTTTTTTTAAACTGACCATTAGACTGTATTACACTGTTTTGATGTCTACATGCACACAAGTTTTTCCACAAGATGGTGAGAAAGAATGCTCAAACATTCACACTGTCATCAGTTATCATCGAACATGTTTGACAAAATTTAACGCAGTTTCAGAACTTGCTTGACTACCGTTTGAAAAATAAAGTAAAATAGTGTTATCTTGTTTCCAGCTGTTTTTTTCTACCCATTTTTAGCTCACCTGAGCACGAAGTGCTCATGGTGAGCTTTGTGATCGCCTGATGTCTGTCGTCCATCGTCCGTGCGTGCGTCGTCAACTTTTCTTCAAACTACTTCTTCTCCTGAACTCCTGGGCCAATCTTGCTGAAACTTGGCAGGAATGTTCCTTGCATGAAGCTCTTCCAAAGTTGTTCAAAGAAATCAATTCCATGCAGAACTCTGGTTGCCCTGGCAACCGAAAGGAAAAACTTTAAAAATCTTCTTGTCTGAAACCACAAGGCCTAGAGCTTAGATATTTGGCATTTAGCATCCTCTAGTGGAACTCTACAAAGTTTGTTCAAATTATTTCCCTGGGGTCAAAATTGGCCCCGCCCCAGGGGTCGATTCATTTTACATAGACTTATATAGGAAAAACTTTAAAAATCTTCTTGTCTGAAACCACAAGGCCTAGAGCTTAGATATTTGGCATTTAGCATCCTCTAGTGGAACTCTACAAAGATTGTTCAAATTATTTCCCTGGGGTCAAAATTGGCCACGCCCCAGGGGTCACTTCATTTTGCATAGACTTATATAGGAAAAACTTTAAAAATCTTCTTGTCTGAAACCACAAGGCCTAGAGCTTAGATATTTGGCACTTAGCACCCTGTAGTGGAACTCTACAAAGATTTTTCAAATGATTTCCCTGGGGTCAAAATTGGCCCCGCCCCAGGGGTCACTTCATTTTGCATAGACTTATATAGGAAAAACATTAAAAATCTTCTTGTCTGAAACCACAAGGCCTAGAACTTAGATATTTGGCATTTAGCACCCTGTAGTGGAACTTGACAAAGCTTGTTCAAATTATTTCCCTGGGGTCAAAATTGGCCCCGCCCCAGGGGTCACTTCATTTTACAAAGACTTATATAATAGGAAAAACTTTAAAAATCTTCTTGTCTTAAACCACAAGGCCTAGAGCTTAGATATTTGGCATTTAGCACCCTCTAATGGAACTCTACAAAGATTGTTCAAATGATTTCCCCGCGGTCAAAATTGGCCCCGCCCCAGGGGTCACTTCATTTTACATAGACTTATATAGTAATATAGGAAAAACTTTAAAAATCTTCTTATCTGAAACCACAAGGCCTAGAGCTTAGATATTTGGCATTTAGCATCCTCTAATGGAACTCTACAAAGATTTTTCAAATGATTTCCCAGGGGTGTAAATTGGCCCTGCCCCAGGGGTCACTTCATTTTATATAGACTTGTATAGGAAAAACTTTAAAAATCTTCTTGTCTGAAACCACAAGGCCTAGAGCTTAGATATTTGGCATTTAGCATCCTCTAATGGAACTCTACAAAGATTGTTCAAATTATTTCCCAGGGTTGTAAATTGGCCCTGCCCCAGGGGTCACTTCATTTTATATAGACTTGTATAGGAAAAACTTTAAAAATCTTCTTGTCTGAAACCACAAGGCCTAGAGCTTAGATATTTGGCATTTAGCATCCTCTAGTGGAACTCTACAAAGATTGTTCAAATGATTTCCCTGGGGTCAAAATTGGCCCAGCCCCAGGGGTCACTTCATTTTACATAGACTTATATAGTAATATAGGAAAAACTTTAAAAATCTTCTTATCTGAAACCACAAGGCCTAGAGCTTAGATATTTGGCATTTAGCATCCTCTAATGGAACTCTACAAAGATTGTTCAAATTATTTCCCAGGGGTGTAAATTGGCCCTGCCCCAGGGGTCACTTCATTTTATATAGACTTGTATAGGAAAAACTTTAAAAATCTTCTTGTCTGAAACCACAAGGCCTAGAGCTGAGATATTTGGCATTTAGCATCGGCATTTAGCATCCTCTTATGGAACTCTACAAAGATTGTTCAAATTATTTCCCAGGGTTGTAAATTGGCCCTGCCCCAGGGGTCACTTCATTTTATATAGACTTGTATAGGAAAAACTTTAAAAATCTTCTTGTCTGAAACCACAAGGCCTAGAGCTTAGATATTTGGCATTTAGCATCCTCTAGTGGAACTCTACAAAGATTGTTCAAATGATTTCCCTGGGGTCAAAATTGGCCCCGCCCCAGGGGTCACTTCATTTTGCATAGACTTATATAGGAAAAACTTTAAAAATCTTCTTGTCTGAAACCACAAGGCCTAGAGCTTAGATATTTGGCACTTAGCACCCTGTAGTGGAACTCTACAAAGATTTTTCAAATGATGTCCCTGGGGTCAAAATTGGCCCCGCCCCAGGGGTCACTTCATTTTGCATAGACTTATATAGGAAAAACTTTAAAAGTCTTCTTGTCTGAAACCACAAGGCCTAGAGCTTAGATATTTGGCATTTAGCATCCTCTAGTGGAACTCTACAAAGCTTGTTCAAATTATTTCCCTGGGGTCGAAATTGGCCCCACCCCAGGGGTCACTTCATTTTGCATAGACTTATATAGGAAAAACTTTAAAAATCTTCTTGTCTGAAACCACAAGGCCTAGAGCTTAGATATTTGGCATTTAGCACCCTCTAGTGGAACTCTACAAAGATTGTTCAAATGATTTTCCTGGGGTCAAAATTGGCCCCGCCCCAGGGGTCACTTCATTTTGCATAGACTAATATAGGAAAAACTTTAAAAAATCTTCTTGTCTGAAATCACAAGGCCTAGAGCTTAGATATTTGGCATTTAGCATCCTCTATTGGAACTCTTCAAAGATTGTTCAAATGATTTCCCTGGGGTCAAAATTGGCCCCGCCCCAGGGGTCACTTCATTTTACATAGACTTGTATAGGAAAAACTTTAAAAATCTTCTTGTCTGAAACCACAAGCTGAGAGTACTTTTGTAGTCAGGTGAGCGATATAGTGCCATCATTGCCCTCTTGTTTAAAATTGCAAAGCCGTCACTGCTATTAAAAATATAAGCTGTCTTTTGGAAGGTGACATTATTCCTTGAAATGATTTAAAATGTAGCAATATTTATTATTCTGCATCTTGGGGAAATAATTACGATGTAGGCAATTATATAATATATAACTAAATAAAATGAAATAAAAACTTCTTTTCTTTCTAAACAATACAAAATCCAAACATGCTTAAACTACCATTGAATTCACATTTTCCATGAAGAGGTTCTTTCTTTTATTTCAGGTAGAGGATTTGTTTTACAACATATCAACTAGAAGAAAAGCCTTGAAAAGTCCAGCAGAGGAGCATGCGAAAATTGTAGAAGTTGTAAGCAGGTACATGTAATAAAATCCAGGCCCCTAGATTATATAATTAAGATTGGAATCCAGACCTAAATCACAAACTTCTGTGTCCAAAATAATAAAACTAAAAGTGGAGACCAGTCTCCAATCTCAAGCATCTGATTGGCTGAAATGCAGACTTTCCTCTATTAAGATTTTAGGCTGGTCTTCTATCACAGTTTTATGGATCTTGGATTACATGGACATTTGTATAATAATCAATGTTAATTATGCAAACATGCTATCACTACTTAAGCAGTTTACTACAAAATTAGTTTCACATCTGTCAACAATAAACACCTTTGATTTTCTGTAAACAAAAGGCATGTTGGCTTTTTTTAAACACGTTGAAAAGCTTGCAAAATACAATGATACCGTTATTTATACCATTATGTTAGAGGCGGCCAAGGTAGATCCAGATCAGGCAGCACAGATGTCTGTGTAAAACCAAGTGCCCCTCGTTTGAAAAATACCCTGGTGGCATTTTTAAAAGGAATTTGATGGTGTATTAGAAATAAAAAGTTTTAGTTTCTAGTTGGCAAGTTTAAGAGGTCTAAAAATGGCATAAACAGTCTAACCCTTTCCTTAATATATAAGAATTTTTACGCATGTGTGACCAGTGTAGATCCAGATCAAATTCCCGATATCGTGTCTCGGTAAAAAAGGTTTACTCTAAGAAATAAACAAGCTGAATACACATTTGTGTATCATGGGCCTTATCTTGCTCTTAAGGTTCCGTCAAAACGTTCCGAATTCATCTGATCAGTGACACTATGAGGATTATCTACTATCTTTACCAAGACGTGACAGCTAACAGGATTGTTTATTTGATAATTGAATGTGTCCTTGAAATCAGAAATACACCATGTGTTTAATTAATTAGCAGACTCATTTAATGATTGTATTTTGTAACAGGATTGTTTATTTGATAATTGATTGTTAGTATAGGTAATTGTTTGTGAAATCAAAAGTACACCATGTGTTTTGTTTGCCATCCAGCTACAATTAGCAGATGGGTTAAATGATTGTATTTTGTAATGTTTCAAAGATGTTTGTATCTGGATAATGGCAGAGGTGTAGAATTCCACTCGACCGCTCGCCATGGCGAGTAAATGATCCGTTGGGTCGAGTGAAGCGGCCGAAACACGTGACCGACTGACCGACCAGGCGAGTAAATTTTTCAGCAAAGCACATGTGTTTTCTTCAGAAAAATGAAATATTTTCACTTTGTTTAAAAAATACAATTCGACTTACGGATTTTCGATCGATTTCCGGTGTATTCGGAACGTTTCTGATGTAAAGGTACTTACTTATTCACTCGACCTGCAGGGCGAGTGGGTCAAAGAAAATTTCTACACCTCTGAATGGGACACTTTTGGTTCAAAATTGTTTGTCTGTTGATGAAAAGTTTACATTTTGGCACATTTGTGAATACATTTTTTATGCGATGGAGGATGAAATGACCAATCAAGCTGTTTCTTGTGACCTACAAATAAAATGTTATTTTGGCCTTGCTGAAACGTTTGATATTTTCAGGGGCAGATCAAGACGGAGTTCAGTAGGGTTGCTCAAAACCAATTATTGGGCAGCAATATTTAGTTTTTCACCAGGTTTTCCAAGGAAAAATCCTGGTTATTAGATTGGGGTACGTCGGCGGGCAGGTGGACGTAAACAATTTCTTCTGTGCGCAACTCCTTCTTCATTTCTCAATGGATTTTAACTAAACTTTCACAGCAGTATTGTCATGAAGTGCTCTGGTGCATATTGTCAGTGTTTTGTGGTCTTTTTTGACCTAATTATGGCCCTTTGTTTTTTTTCACATAATTATGTAATATGCAACTCCTTCAACATTTCTCAAGGGGTTTCAACGAAACTCACAGAATGATTGTCACCAAGTGCCCTGGTGCATATTTTCTGGGTTTTGTGGTTTGATAATTTTTTACAGAATTATTGGCCTTTGTTTTTTTTCCACAAAATGTAATATATAGAGAAATACTCTTCTGTGTGCAACTCCTACATTTCTCAAGAGATTTCAACCAAACTTTCACAGAACTATAGTTGTGAACTAAGAATTTTTAATGTATAATGTTATGACCCTGGTTGTCCATCCATCCGTTAGCAATTTTGTATCTCCTTATTTAAGTATATATAAAAGGGAGAATACTCTGTTATTATAAAAGGGTGTTCAGTCTGGAAAATGAAAACCTGGTTTTGTGAAAATTTTCTGTCACTTGTCATGGGGATTGTAGACAGGAAAATGAAAATGTAATATACAGACATAAATCACACTGTCCTAGACAAAAACCCTTTCTAGATATTTTGTATCCCACCCTGTGTATTACATGTGTAATGTTAATGTTTTGTATTTTCTGTTATCATGTTTTGTATGGGCTGTTAATAAATTTTGTTAAAGTGAACACTGTCAATTAAATAAATGTAAAGGTTTTTGTGTCGCCCTTTCAAAGAAATGGCGATACATAGGGACCGCTTTGTCCGTCCGTCGGTCCGTCGGTCTCTCACGAAAACTTAACATTGGCTATAACTTTGCCATTTCTTAATATTTCTTTATCAAACTTGCAAATTATATTGCTTATGACAACACGCTCGAGATGATGCCAAATTCTGAAGGTCAAGGTCACATTTGATGGAGTTATGCCCCTTTTTGTACTTGGATTTGTACACGAAAACTTTAACGTTGGCTATAACTTTGTCATTTCTTAATATTTTTACATCAAACTTACAAATTATATTCCTTATGACTACACGCTCTTAATGATACCACATTCTTTAGGTCAAGGTCACATTTGATGGAGTTATTTCCCTTTTTACGAAAACTTAACATTGGCTATAACTTTGCCATTTCTTAATATTTCTTCATCAAACTTACAAATTATATTCCTTTTCACAACACGCTCCTGATAATACCACATTCTTTAGGTCAAGGTCACACTTGATGGAGTTATTCCCCTTTATATCAAAACTTAACCTTGGCTATAACTTTGCCATTTATTAATATTTCTTCATCAAACTTTCAAATTGTATTCCCTATAACAATACGCTTGTCACGATACTATATTCTTAAGGTCAAGGTCACATTTGATGGAGTTATGCCCCTTTTTGTACTTGCATTTTTATTCCGACAGCACCAGAGGGCGACACAAGTGTTCAACTGAACACCCATCTAGTTTTTTTACAATGTGCCAAACAGGCACTAAAATTCACATTGATCAACAACTCCATTTTTGAGCCCCTAAATCCAGCTAAAAAGCCAGTTTTAATCTATTTCAGGTGACATATTATGTTATTGCCTTTAGGGGAATAAAAAACCCATAATGATGTATATACAGTCTAATCTGCATTAGGCAGCCACCCAAGGGAGTCACTGGAAGTGGCTGCTTAACACAGGTGGCTGTTTAAGACAGGTAAAAATAACAAAATATCAGTTAAGGAGCTCTTCAAACTGGCTGTTTAGGACAGGTGGTTTCTGAATACAGGTGGCTGTTAAGGCAGGTTTGAATGTATTACAATAATTTTACGAAAGCTATTTTTCCACACTTGGCACCCAATAAATAGGAAGAAACCCGAGAGGTATTTTGGGCTCATTTTATCTATAAATATAACAATAGTTATATCATGTCTAGGTAACTGGGCATTAGTGGTTCATTCCATTATTGACAGACTTTTTATAACAATTATAGTTTTACTATGTCTAGGTAATTAGGAATTAGTGGTTCATTCCAATTATTGACAGACTTTTTATAACAATAGTTATACTATGTCTAGGTAATTGGGCATTAGTGGCTCATTCCATTATTGACAGACTTTTTATAACAATTACAGTTTTACTATGTCTAGGTAATTGGGCATTAGTGGTTCATTATGTCTCCCCCCCTCTGGGGGAGACCTATTGTTTTTGCCTTGTCCGTCTGTCCGTCCGTCCGTCAGTCCATTTGACCCAGAGAATTCAAACTTCATAGGGTGAAAGCCCTTATTGAATAGAAGAACCCTATTGATTTTGGGGTCAGTAGGTCAAAGGTCAAGGTCAAAGGGGCCCGATGTGTGAAAACGGTTTCTGCTCAATAACTCGAGTACCCTTTGACCCAGAGCATTCAAACTTCATAGGGTGATAACCCTTCTTGAGTAGAAGAACCCTATTGATTTTGGGGTCAGTTGGTCAAAGGTCAAGGTCACAGGGGCCTGAACAGGGAAAACCATTTCCGCTCAATAACAGGAGTTCTCTTTCACCCAGAGCCTTCAAACATCATATGGTGGATGTTCATATTGAGAAGAGGACTCCTATTGATTTTGGGGTTAGTAGGTCAAAGGTCAAGGTCACAGGGGCCCAAAGAGTGAAAATGGTTTCTGCTCAGTAACTCGAGTACCATTTGACCCAGAGCATTCAAACTTCATAGGGTGAAGAACCCTATTGAATAGGGGTCAGTCTGTTAAAGGTCAGGGTCACAGGGGCCGAAGAGTGAAAACAGTTTCCACTCAATAACAGAAGTTCTTTTTCACCCAGAGCCTTCAAACTTCATACGATGGATGTTCCTATTGAGTAGAGGACTCCTATTGATTTTGGGGTCAGTAGGTCAAAGGTCAAGGTCACAGGGGCCCTATGAGTGAAAATGGTTTCCTCTCACTAACTGGAGTTTTATTTTACCTATTAAAACTTCCTATGATGATTGCTGTTATAGACTTGAAGAACCCTGTTGATTTCGGGGTATTTAGGCCAGAATTCAACATCACAGGAGCCCGTAGAGTTAATATATATATAAATGAGACAAGCTTTTGTTTCAAAAAGTGATATCTTTTCCTTGGCCTTCCTTCAATAGGGCGCAGGGGGGAGACATGCGTTTTTCACAAAAACAGATTCTAGTTCCATTATTGACAGACTTTTTATAACAATAGTTATACTATGTCTGTGTAATTGGGCATTAGTGGTTCGTTCCAATTATTGACAGACTTTTTATAACAATAGTTATACCATGTCTAGGTAATTGGGCATTAGTGATTCATTAATTTATTGACAGACTTTTTTAACAATAGTTTTACCATGTCTAGGTAATTGGGCATTAGAGATTCATTCCATTATTGACAGACTTTTTATGACAATAGTTATACCATGTCTAGGTAATTGGGCATTAGTGGTTCATTCCATTATTGACAAACTTTTTAGCTCGACTATTAGAAGAATATGTCGAGCTATTCTACTCACTAATGGGCGTCGGCGTCCCGCTTTGGTTAAAGTTTGCTTGCAACCTACCTCTATCTTTAAATTTACTATAGCTTCAGCTTTGAAACTTGGCACACTTGTTCATCATCATGTCCCGAGTTTGTATGCCAAGAACCTTAACTCTAACTTTCATTTTGATCAAATTATGGCCCTTTTTCCACTTATCAGGTTAAAGTTTGCATGCAAGCTACTGTACAAACTCATAACCTCAATAATACTTATACTACAGCTTTGAAACTTTCAACACTTGTTCATCATCATATCCAAAGTGTGTTTGCCAAGAACCATAACTCTAACTTTCATTTTGATCAAATTATGGCCCTTTTTATACCCCCGCTTCGTAGAAGAGGGGGGTATACTGTTTTACCCTTGTCCGTGCGTCCGTCTGTGCGTCCGTCCCTCCGTCCGTCCGTAACAAAATTTCCGTCGCAGTTTTCTAAGCAACTATAACATGCAGCAGCCTGATAGTTTGCATATTGCTTTATCCTATAGTCCCATATGGTGTAAAGCAATTTCATGCTCCTTGCTGATCTACTTCCTGTTTGCCGCATATTTTTAGATTTTGTTACTATGAAGGTGCATTACACTGACCAAAAGGCATGTTAATTTTCCGTCGCAGTTTTCTAAGCAACTATAACATGCAGCAGCCTGATATTTTGCATATTGCTTTATCCTATAGTCCCATATGGTGTAAAGCAATTTCATGCTCCTTGCTCATCTACTTCCTGTTTGCCGAATATTTTAGGTTTTGTTACTATAAAGTTGCATTACATCAACCAAAAGACATGTTAATTTTCCGTCACAGTTTTCTAAGCAACTATAACATGCAGCAGCCTGATATTTTGCATATTGCTTTATCCTATAGTCCCATATGGTGTAAAAAATTTTATGCTCCTTGCTCACCTACTTCCTGTTCACCAAATACTTAGATTTTTACACATAGTTGACATACATGCACAATTTCCGTAGCAGTTTTCTAAACAACTATAACATAGGGCAGCCTGATATTTTGCATAATGCTTTATCCTATAGTCCCATATGGTGTAAAGCGATTTTATGCTCCTTGCTCATCTACTTCCTGTTTACCAAATACTTAGATTTGTGCACATAGTTGACATACATGCACAATTTCCGTTGTAGTTTTCTAAGCAACTAAAACATGCAGCAGCCTTCAGTGATTTTTTTATGCCAAATATTGGGAGAAATAGGGCCCCATTCCCCCCTCAAAATAGTATATATTTTTCCCCCATGTCAGATAAAAAATTCCCCCTTTGCTGGAGTCTGTTATAGACTGTACTGAGTCGGGATATGTTTAATGGATACCCCACTGATAGATAATACATTGACAAGAATAACTGATAAAATTGCAGAAGGAGAAAGAGACATTTCACTGTATACCACTGACTTTCTTTGAATTAAAAAATCAGTGAACCCTTCGTTTTGTTGTGTTTGACAGGCTGCAAGTATATTCAAAATATTCCCCCTTTCCTTTGTTCACGTCGCAATTTTCCCCCTCCAAAGGGCTGCGACCCCCTTCCCCCAAAAGTGAAAAAAAACACTGGCCTTAAATTTTCCTTTTGCTTTATCATATATTCCCATATGGTGTAAAGCGATTTTATGCTCCTTGCTTCCTGTTCACCGAATACTTAGATTTTTACATATATAATTGACATACATGCACAATTTGTGTCCCATTTTTCTAAGGCACTATAACATGCAGCAGCCTGATATTTTTAGCTCGACTATTCGAAGAATATGTCGAGCTATTGTACTTACTTGGGCGTCGGCGTCGCCGTCGGTGTCCGGCTTTGGTTAAAGTTTGCGTGCAACCTACTGATATCTTAAAAACTACTATAGCTACAGCTTTGAAACTTGGCACACTTGTTCATCATCATGTCCCGAGTATGCATGCCAAGAACCATAACTCTAACTTTCATTTTGATCAAATTATGGCCCTTTTTCGACTTAGAATTTCAGGTTAAAGTTTGCGTGCAAGCTAATGTACAAACTCATAACTTCAATACTACTTATACTACAGCTTTGAAACTTGGCACACTTGTTCATCATCATGTCCCAAGTGTGTATGCCAAGAACCATAACTCTAACTTTCATTTTGATCAAATTATGCCCCTTTTTTGACTTAGAATTTCAGGTTAAAGTTTGCGTGCAAACTACTGTACAAACACATAACTTCAATACTACTTACACTACAGCTATGAAACTTGGCACACTTGTTCATCATCATGTCCCGAGTGTGTATGCCAATAACCATAACTCTAACTTTCATTTTGATCAAATAATGGCCCTTTTTTCGACTTAGAATTTCTGGTTAAAGTTTGTGTGCAAGCTACTGTACAAACACATAACTTCAATATTACTTATACTACAGCTTTGAAACTTGGCACACTTGTTCATCATCATCTCCCAAGTGTGTATGCCAAGAACCATAACTCTAACTTTCATTTTGATCAAATTATGACCCTTTTTCGACTTAGAATTTCAGGTTAAAGTTTGTGTGCAAGCTAGTGTACAAACCCTTACCTTCCATACTACTTATACTACAGCTTTGAAACTTTCAGCACTTGTTCATTATCATATCCCGAGTGGGTATGCCAAGAACCATAACTCTAACTTCCATTTTGTTCAAATTATGGCCCTTTTTTCGACTTAATATTTTAGGTTAAAGTTTGGGTGCAAGCTACCGTATATTCCCTATTAAACGCCACTCCCCTAATAAACGCCCCCCCCCCCCCAGTCTTTTTTCAAAAGTAAACAAGTGACTTACAATGACATGACAATCTTTAATCTCTCAGCATTAATCCAAATGAATACATTTCATCATTTCGGTGTGAAAAATTTCATTTCAGGTTAAGTTTTTTAAAAATAAGTTATAGGAAAATGACAAAATTGTTTCCTATGGTTATTTATTAAAAAATAACACAATTATTGAAAACTACATTTTGTCAATAGTTGGTCTCTATTAAACGCCCCCCCTTTGCAAAATGTAACGCCCCCGGGGGCGTTTAATAGGGAATATACAGTAGTTACTTTCATACTTCTTGTACTATAGCTTTGAAACTTAAGACACTTGTTTACCATCATGACCCTGGCTATGTATGCCAAGAACCATCACTCTTTCTTCAATTTTTAATCAAATTATGGCCCTTTTTCAACTTAGAATTTCAGGTTAAAGTTTGCGTGCAAGCTATTACTTTCATACTTCTTGTACTATAGCTTTGAAACTAAAGACACTTGTTCACCATCATGACCCTGACTATGTATGCCAAGAACCATAACTCTTTCTTTGATTTTTATCAAATTATTGCCCTTTTTATGCCCCCACAAAGTGGGAGGCATATAGAGTTGCACTTGTCCGTCTGTACGTCTGTACGTCCGTACGTCCCCAAATCTTGTGGCATCAACTCCTCCTAAACTATAAGGCGGATTTCTTTCAAACTTGCACAGATGATCAAGCAGGATGTGTAGATGATCGTAAAGAAAGGATTTTTTCTTGTGACCATTTTTACCAGAGTTATGGCCCTTTGTTTATTTCAGTTATAAAATCTTGTGGCGTCAACTCCTCCTAAACTACAAGGCAGATTTCTTGCAAACTTGCACAGATGATGAAGCAGGATATGTAGATAATCGTAAAGAAAGGATTTTTCCAGCGACCATTTTTACCAGAGTTATGGCCCTTTGTTATATTCATTAATTAAATCTTGTGGCGTCAACTCCTCCAAAACTATAAGGCAGATTTTTTGCGAACTTTCACAGATGATGAAGCAGGATGTGTAGATAATCGTGAAGAAAGGATTTCTTCCTGCGACCATTTTTACCAGAGTTATGGCCCTTTGTTATATTTATTCCGTCCGTCCGTTCGTCTGTCAGTCCGTCCGTCCGTCTGAAATAATCTTGTCCTCGCTTCTTCTCCAAAACCGCTCGAGGGATTTCTTTGAAACTTCACAGGAGTGTTTGTCACCAAGCCTAGTTGTGCATATCGTCAGGAATTTCTGCTTGAACTTTTTTTGGCTGAGTTATGGCCCTTTTTAGCAAAATCTTGTCCTCGCTTCTTCTCTAAAACCGCTTGATGGATTTCATTGAAACTTCACAGGAGTGTTTGTCACCAAGCCTAGTTGTGCATAACCTAAGGAATTTCTGATCGGATTATTTTTGGCGGAGTTATGGGCCTTTTTACCTAACCCTAACTAACCCTAACCCTAACCCTAAACCCTAACCCTAACCCTAACCCTAAGGTAAATTTTGTTAACGCAATAGAGGTTACATTTTTTGTCCGATTGTCATGAAATTTGGTCAGGATGTTTGTCCCAATGATTTCTCGGACGAGTTCCAATATGGGTCATCTGGGTCTAAAAACTAGGTCACTGTTACTAAAATTAGAATTTTCTTGTTAACATTCTAGAGGTCACATTTTTGCTCCGATTGTCATGAAACTTGGTCAGGATGTTTGTCCCAATAATTTCTCGGACGAGTTCGAATATGGGTCATCTGGGTCCAAAAACTAGGTCACTGTTACTAAAAGTAGAATTTTCTTGTTAACACTCTAGCGGTCACACTTTTGCACCGATTATCATGAAATTTGGTCAGGATGTTTGTCCTAATGATTTCTCGGACGAGTTTGAATATGGGTCATCTCAGTCCAAAAACTAGGTCACTGTTACAAAAAATAGAATTTTCTTGTTAACATACTAGAGGTAACATTTTTGCTCCGATTGTCATGAAACTTGGTCAGGATGTTTGTCCCAATGATTTCTCGCACGAGTTCGAATATGGGTCATCTGGGTCCAAAAACTAGGTCACTGTTACTAAAAATAGAATTTTCTTGTAAACACTCTAGCGGTCACACTTTTGCTCTGATTATCATGAAACTTGGTCAGGATGTTTGTCCCAATGATTTCTCGGACTAATACCAATATGGGTCATTTGGGTCCAAAAACTAGGTTACTGTTACTAAAAATAGAAATTTCTTGTTGACACTCTAGCCGTCACATTTTTGCTCCAATTGTCATGAAACTTGGTCAGGTTGTTTGTCCCAATGATGTGTCGGACGAGTTCGAATATGGGTCATCTGGGTCCAAAAACTAGGTCACTGTTACTAAAAATAGAATTTTCTTGGTTACACTCTAGCGGTCACATTTTTGCTCCGATTGTCATGAAACTTGGTCAGGATGTTTGTCCAAATGATTTCTGGGACGAGTTTGAATATGGGTCATCTGGGTCCAAAAACTAGGTTACTGTAACTAAAAATAGAATTTTCTTGTTAATTCTGTGTTTTAACCTTTGATTTTTTACAGTTATCAACCAGATTTTGACACAAACTTGATACCATCTTAAAATTCAATCTTTTCTGAACAATTCATTAACTGGTTATTCAGTGATATAATTTGAAACATAAATTTTAGTACCAGAGTGAAAATTTCAAGTATCATAATTCCAATATTTCTACCTGTCTTCAGCTATATTTAGATTCAGTCTTAATATGTTGTTATGATGCTGGTCAATGACCTAGTGAACTTTGCTGGTTAGATCTGTGTTATGCAATATTAAGAACTTTGCTCTGGAAGATTTTATAGGGTAAATTTTGTCATTTTCTATGGATACTGACCAAATAAACTTTCATACTTTATAGCACTTTGAAAATCAGGCTTTTCTGAATATTTTATTCACTGTTTTTATGTAAAACAACAACAACATTAACACATTTGTAGCACATTCTCAAAATGTTAAGACTAAATTTAAGAGAGGTCTCGGCTGTATAAAGCGTGTGTACATGTACACAAGTTAGCAAGTTAATTGGTGGTCTCTGAGCCCCTGGAATGAATATCATGTAACTTAAGTGAAATGTTCAGTTCATGAACATGATGTGCTGAACCTATGTTCCAACCTGGCTGGCTCAAGGCCAAGGCCGCCTGTAGTGTTTGATCATATATCCTGTCTGGTCCATAACTTTTCAACCCTTAGAAGGAATTTCATGAAACTTTAGTCAAACATTCTCCCCATGAAGACGACATGCAGAACCCATGTTCCAACTATCTGCCTCAATGTCAAGGTCAACAGTGGTGTTTGAAGATTTGAATCATGCGTTTCGTGTCCAGTTCATATCTTCTGAACCCCTGGAATTAATATCATGAAACTTAAGTGAAATGTTCAGTTCATGAACCTGATGTGCAGAACCCATGTTCCAACCTGGCTGGCTCAAGGTCAAGGCCACCTCTGGTGTTAGAGCAGGCCAATACTCTACAAGACATACCCTTCCACTTGAATTGACTTCCACCTGCCTGCCCGTTGCCTGTTTAATTTGCTCTTAACCATCCATAACCTTTCCCAGATTCACATCTATATTGTTGTCATTCCGACTGCCTTGTTTGAATTTAATTAGACTTGTACAATATTTGAGTTACTATAAGACTTAGGTTCCTTTTTTGAACCAGCTACATTCCATAATGGGTTCCAGAGTTATGGCCCTTGAAAGAGCCAAAGTAAGCAATTTTGACCTTTTCTCGACGATAGCAGCTTTATTTTTATGCCCCCGAAGGGAGGCATATAGTAATCGCACTGTCCGTCCGTCCGTCTGTCCGTCCGTCCGTCTTTCCGTCTGTCCAAAATAATCTTGTCCTCGCTTCTCCTCATAAACCGCTTGAGGGATTTCTTTGAAACTTCACAGGAATGTTTGTCACCAAGCCTAGTTGTGCATATCGTCAGGAATTTCTGCTCGGATTATTTTTGGCTGAGTTATGGCCCTTTTAAGCAAAATCTTGTCCTCGCTTCTTCTCCCAAACCGCTTGAGGGATTTCATTGAAACTTCACAGGAATGTTTGTCACCAAGTGTAGATGTGCATATCCGAAGGAATTTCTTATCAGATTATTTTTGGCGGAGTTATGGACCTTTTTACCTAACCCTAACCCTAAACCCTAACCCTAACCCTAAACCCTAACCCTAACCCTAACGTAAACTGAAACCGCTTGAGGGATTTCATTGAAACTTCACAGGAGTGTTTGTCACCAAGACTTATTGTGCATATCCAAAGGAATTTCTGATCGGATTATTTTTGGCTGAGTTATGGGCCTTTTTACCTAACCCTAACCCTAAACCCTAACCCTAACCCTAAGGTAAATTTTGTTAACGCAGTAGAGGTTACATTTTTTGTCCGATTGTCATGAAATTTGGTCAGGATGTTTGTCCCAATGATTTCTCGTACGAGTTGCAATATGGGTCACCAGGGTCCAAAAACTAGGTCACTGTTACTAAAAATAGAATTTTCTTGTTAACACTAGCGGTCACATTTTTGTTCTGATTGTCATGAAACTTGGTCAGGATATTTGTCCAAATGATTTGTCAGAAGAATTCGAATACGGGTCATCTACGTCCAAAAACTAGGTCACTGTTACTTAAAATAGAATTTTCTTGTTAACACTCTGGCAGTCACATTTTTGCTCCGATTGTCATGAAACTTGGTCAGGATGTTTGTCCCAATAAATTCTAGGACGAGTTCAAATAAGGGTCATCTGGGTCCAAAAACTAGGTCACTGTTACTATAAATAGAATTTTCTTGTTAACACTCTAGCAGTCACATTTTTGCTCCAATTATCATGAAACTTGGTCAGGATATTTGTCCCAATTATTTCTAGGCTGAGTTTGAATATGGGTCATCTGGGTCCAAAAACTAGGTCACTGTTACTATAAATAGAATTTTCTTGTTAACACTGTAGCAGTCACATTTTTGCTCCGATTATCATGAAACTTGATCAGGATGTTTGTCCCAATGATTTCTAGGATGAGTTTGAATATGGATCATCTGGGTCCAAAAACTAGGTCACTGTAACTAAAAATAGAATTTTCTTGTTAACACTCTAGCGGTCACATTTTTGTTCTGATTGTCATGACACTTGGTCAGGATGTTTGTCCCTATGATTTCTGGGACAATTTTGAATATTGGTCGTCTGGGTCCAAAAACTAGGTCACTGTTACTAAAAATACAATTTTCTTGTTAACACTCTAGAGGTCACATTTTTGCTCCGATTGTCATGAAACTTGGTCAGGATGTTTGTCCCAATGATTTCTCAGACAAGTTCGAATATGGGTCATCTGGGTCCAAAAACTAGGTCACTGTTACTAAAAATAGAATTTTCTTGTTTACACTATAGTACTGTACTGTACTGTACTGTACTGTACTGTACTGTACTGTACTGTACTGTACTGGTACTATACTACACTACACTACACTACACTACACTACACTACACTACACTACACTACACTACACTATACACTATACTATACTATACTATACTATACTATACTATACACTATACTATACTATACTATACTATATACTATACTATACTATACTATACTATACTATACTATACTATACTATATACTATACTATACTATACTATCAGGGATTCTAAAATTTCCAAATCCCAATCGGACATTTGCCGCCGAAATTCCCGCCATTACGACCCGCCCCCCACCCATCCCAAATTATCCGCCCCCCCCCCCCCCCCCCCCCCCCCTGATATTATCCGCAATCACACCGACGCTGATCAATTGTTCGATCTTTATTAAATAATTTTCTACGTCCCACAAAAAATAACAGTTTTACCGTCATCAAAGTCTGAATAGATCGGTAAGCTAAAAACGAAACCGAAAGTAGAAAGTTACATATGCACCGTTTACGTCACTTGTAAGGAAAATGCGTTGTGCTGCTGCTAGTCACTACGGGAATTAACAAAGTAGTGTCGCCCCTGTGCCACGTCGAGGCCCAGCACATCCGACTTCGACAGGGGTTAATCTTATTTCTTATAAATATTCTGACTTGGATTTCGAACCAGAGTGCGTACCCTACGGGGTAATAATATTGCACAAGCAATATCGTCTGACACACTCTAGTCTAATTTCTCAAAGCTCTAATAAAAATGTTTAATGTAAAACGAAGTGCGTACCCTATGGGGTAGTGATATGCATAAAGCAATACCGTGTGACACACCCGTTTTACTTTAAAAATGAATATAATTTTTGTACGTAACTCGTAATGAAATGCGTTGTGCTGCTGCTAGTCACTACGGGAATTAACAAAGTAGTGTCGCCCCTGTGCCACATCGAGGCCCAGCACATCCGACTTCGACAGGGGTTGCTTTTTTGTTGTTTTTTGGGTTTTTTTGGGGTTTTTTTGTTGTTTTTTTGGTGTGTTTTAATGTTTTGTTTTTTGTCTATGTACATGTATCTACAATTTGTACAACTAAATCTACATTCTTTCAGCATTTTACTTCTGCAAAAGTTTGTTTTCCTTGGTTGTGTTTGCAAAAACATGCCTCTTACTCTTGTCACGCCAAATGCGATATATAGGCTTTGGGTCAAATGCTTGCAGTTTTGGTCCATTGATAGAGATTCGCATCAACGCATCAAGAGTCTCTATGCTCAGCCTCACCCGAAGTCGTGTCTTAATGAGGTTCTGTACCGAAAACCCCCTTTCACAAGCAACAGACGTACATGGCAAAGATCGACTGATTTCCTTGAGCTTAATCATGTTAGGAAAATTTGACCGCATTTCACCAGAACTGATCGTTTTCTGGGCAAGGGATGACACTGTCATGGGAGTTGCATCATGATCATCTGATTTTTTCTCAGATTGAGCAAACATATGATTTTTGAAAAGTGACCATTCCCTTTTAGCCTCATCTGCACTTATAGGGGGTGTGTTACTTCCCCTATCCGCTCCAAAGTGATCAGTTAATATTTTTAGATTTGCGGTACCAAATTTTGCTTTGTCTTTGGCAGACGCCGGAAAAGTTTCCGGGTCAAATATTGACATTGCATCCATAATTTCAATTTTTGGAAATCGATCTGCTAAGCTATCCCTCAAATGGGATGCAAACTCTGACACGACAACGGGCAGCCTCGCATCTCTATGCGATCTTTTTATTTCTATACCGTGAAATTCATCTGCGTATGCGTACGCATCTAAAAATTCACGCAAATGACACCCGTACTGTGGGTCTTCTATCAAATACTGCTGCTCTATAGAGTCGCAAACAGCGGACAGAGTGCTTTTGATCTTGCCATAATTCAAATCTTCTTGTTGAAGCGTTCTGGACACGATGGCAATGTCGGCCATTATGTCACTGAAAAAATGCGTAAGAAATAGAAATTTGTAAGTTGACAACGCTTGAAATAACGATGATGACATTAAGTCATCTTCGCTGTCGCTTTCCAGAGATTTTAGGAGCGACGGTAACGTTCTGCGCACATTCGTGACACAGTTTGAAAAGCTCAGCCATCGAACTTGGTGCACTGGTAATGGCTTTACTTGCGGATCTTCAAGAATTTCCTGCCATATTCGTAAGTGCTCAAGTCTTTTACATGACCGGCTGAAAAACGAGTGCAGTGAGTGAAGTACGCTTTCGTAATAACCCACTTCTTTCACCGACTTTGCCGCATCTAGACTAGCTAGTGCTAATTTATGGGCAACACAGTGCATATCAAGCATGTATGGACTGTCTGACTTCAGTCTCACAGCAACGCCATTTTGCTTTCCCATCATAACTGCGGCCCCATCAGAGCTAAAGCCATAGATCTTTGTGACATCAATATCGGATGCTTTGAGATAGCTAACTAATGCGTTGTAGACCACACTGGAATCTGCAGAAACTAATTTAATCAATGTCAAGTATTTAGTTTGCAGGATTCCATCTTGCAAAAAGTTTACAAACACAATCAAGTGCTTCTCTGAGCCAAGATCTGTGCTCTCATCAATCATTATCCCGATTACGGGACTTTGCCTAAGCGACTTAAACAGACAATCGTCGAAATAATTTGACATGATTTGAATAAATTCAGAGCATGCATTATCATCTTGGTAGAGACTCGTGGTCAACTGTGTTTCGTTACATTTTTGTAATTCACAAAGCTCCTGATATTTTGTAATGGGTATATGCGATTTTGCGACAGTGTACGCTGTTCGAATAAGGCGACATACAGCTGCCTCAATTTTGTCACATGACTTAGCAATGGATTTCTGGACCAATGGTATTTTTTCATTCTGAATGTCAGAGTCATTCTTGATAGCATGCATGTGCCCGCTACTGGTTTCATGGTCTTGCAAAGTTGAAAAGCGAAAGTTTGTGGACCCATTTCTTGTGAATTTGCATGCATTATTTGAATGCGCAATACAAATAGAACAAAACATTGCACCGTTTTCAAATTTGAGCCATTTAAAAGTTTCGAGCCATGAAGAAACAAATGACCTCTCATTGTTTGGGGTATCGCTCTTCTTTTGAATTTTATTTTTGCGATCAGAGGATATATCGTCAGTTGCTTTCCTCTTTTTAGCGTCCGAAATGATTCTGCTCATTTTCATTATCGACTGAAATGCATCAGTCTGAACCGGGTTGCCAATCCGGTCTTCGACAGGGGTCGGGTTGCCAAGCCGACTTGATGCCGAATTATGAGCCGGGGTGCCAAGCCGGTCGTCTGTATGATTCGGATTGCCAGTCCGATCACCATTTTGAATGGGTTTTCCAAGCCCATCATTTACATTATTTGAACCCGGGTTGCCAAGCCGGTTGTCTATATGATTCGGATTGCCAGTCCGATCATCTTTTTCTTTGGGTTTGCCAAGCCCGTCATTTGCATTATTTTTGACCGGGTTGCCAAGCCGGTCATTCGCTTTTTTGAACATAGAGTATATATTCATTTGAGCCATTTCAACTTTTTTGTGAAAGGCAAAAATTTTTAGTAAAATCTGCATTATATACGTTTCTTAAAATTTGAGTAACAGCAATTTTAAACGACCTTTTTATTTTATTCCGTCGTCGGTCAATTAGAATTACGCACATCGAACAAACTGATCTGTCTTTAAATTGCAAACTGTTATATTGTTTTCGTAAATTATGACAATCACAAATACCGAGTCTTTTAATTCGGTCATCAAACATATAGGTCGTTAATTACCCGCCTTTGACTAGCCGCAGTTCGATTGCAAATTAAATGAACTCGTCCGTTGTTAAAATGAGACCGACCATTTCCCGTTTCATCTATGCTGCAGGCTATTCTAGCGACGTGTAGTGACTGTAGTCATGGTAGCAGAGTTGTGCAGTCGGTAATTGACAGGTTTATAGCGGATTAAGCGTGAAAAAATGTACATGTAGGTAATTTCCTTAACAAGTTATGGGCCACTAAGGGAAAACTTATACTGACTTTGAAATTTTCATGACCGATTTTTCTTACCAATTTTGAAATTTCAATCGGTCATTTTTACCGAAAATCGGTCAATGACCGATTTGCCGACGATTTTAGAATCCCTGTATACTATACTATACTATACTATACTATACACTATACTATATACTATACTATACTATACTATACTATACTATACTATACTATACTATACTATATACTATATACTATACTATACTGTACTATACTATACTACACTAGACTAGACTAGACTAGACTAGACTAGACTAGTTTACCTCAATTTCATTTACAATGTTAATCTTCCATAGGCCACCGTGACATATAAGTACTGTCAAAAAAAATTTATTGTTGGAAAAATACTGTCACCCCCTACCATAGGTTCGAAAATTATACTGTACCATTCACTCATGCGCAATATCTATTTTTACATTTCCGTTGTAAACAGACGACAATAATTTCAAGCAACAAACGTTTTTCTACCATTAAACGAGGCAGATTTAAAGACTCTGGATCAAGAGAAAGACAAAAAATATGAAGCCTATTGTGAAATTGGTCAAATAACATGGAATTAAGTGAAATTGTGGAAAACCCCACCATTATTAAAAACCATAATTGAATAAAGTTGTTCATGGTTTGAATAGTTTTTCGGTATAATAAAATAAATGTTCCATATCTGAGAGCTTCGCCTCGGTTGACAGTATTTCCTCAAGTTGACAATTTTACTGTCACCCTGTCAGACATGTAATATTTATACACTACACTACACTACACTACACTACACTACACTACACTACACTACACTACACTACACTACACTACACTACACCACACCACACCACACCACACCACACCACACCACACCACACCACACCACACCACACCATACCATACTTTATTTTACTTAATCTACTGTACTGTACCCCCCCCCCCCCCACCACCACCCCCACTACCACCACCACATACCACCACCACCACCAACAACAACAACAACACCACCAACAACACCACCACCAACAACAACACCAACAACAACACCACCACCAACAACACCAACACCACCACCAACAACAACACCAACACCACCAACAACACCACCACCAACAACAACATCAACACCAACAATAACAACAACACCAACAACCAACACCACCACCACTACCACCAACAACACCACCAACAACAACAACAATACCAACAACAACACCAACAACAATACCAACACCAACAATAACAACAACACCAACAACAACACCACCACCAACAACACAAACACCAACAACAACACCACCAACACCAACAACAACAACACCATCATTACCAACACCACCAACAACAACACTAACAGCACCAACAACACCAACAACAACAGCAACAAGCATACCATACTATACTACACCACACCACACCACTATAGGTGGGCAGGGATAGTGGATTGATGGGTTTTGGATCAGGGGTGTATGGGCTGGGTTGTGTAAACTCTCTAAAAAACCTACAGAATAAATCAAGTGTAATTTATTGATTTCCTAACTTGAATTAAGAAACTTTTGTGTGTGTGTGTTGGGGGTGTCATAAACTCCTGAATCACTCCATAGTTTAAATGAAGCCCAGTTTAAAAAGGTGCTTAAATATGTCTGAATTTTCGAATAGTTGAGCGTGCAGTCGTTTCTGACTGGCTCTTGTTATAACAATAGTTATACAATGTCTAGGTAATTGGGCATTAGTGGTTCATTCCAGTTATTGACAGACTTTTTATAACAATAGTTATACTATGTCTAGGTTATTGGGCATTAGTGGTTCATTCCATTATAACAATATTTATTAGGGATGGGAATGAGTATGGGAGTACTTGGGTACTCGATTAATGTCCGAGTACCTGAGTAGTTCATAAAGTATTCATGTACTCTAATCACAAAATGTACAAAAAATCAACCAAATTTTTTAACAGTTATCTTTATGGAATCTTACAAATTGCCAACTGACAGTTGATTATGAACACCTCGCACCTGATTTCCAATAAACAAGATGACAGTTAGGGGCACATAATTATATCCGATAATTGGCGCCTAATTGACGTTATTGTTTGATGCCGTGACACAGACAATATGCAACCATGAAAATTAGCACCTGAATATTTTAAGGAAGAAACTTCTCTTGTCGGTCTTTTAATTGATTTTGTTTATGTAAAAAATTAAAGAGTGAAACCCCGTTATTAAGACCACCATTGGGACTGGGAATTGTGGTCTTATTAGCGAGGTGGTCTTATTTTCTGGTTGGTCTTAATGAGGGGTTTTACTGTATTCAAATGCAATTGTTGATTTGAAGTTTGCAAAACTGAAATAAAATCTGATTAGAGAACATATACTATTTTCACGTTGTGTACATTTTATGGTGATGTTCTAGTTTGTGACACGAGCTAATTAATGGTCGATTGCTTAGTTAAATGTTTTCAAAAGAGTCGAAATGCATTAAATATGACTTAAGTATCATTAAGTCATTAAGGTATTTTTTCCTGTAAATGTGTTGTGTATCTTCTTGAGTGATCGATAATGGCAGGAAGTCTGGCATGATCATACCCGGTACGATCGTTAGAACTTAAGCTGATATTTCCTCTTACATAAGAGAAAGCTTTCGAGTACTTGAGTACTTGATCGGAAAAAGATCCGAGTACCGAATTTGCTACTCGTTCCCATCCTTAATATTTATGTCATGTCTAGGTAATTGGGAATTGGTGCCTTCATTCCATTATTCTCAGTAACTTCGACTGAGCAGCCTACGATGGAGGCTAATTCACATTAAGTTGAGTTTAGTGTTATTTTTATGCGGTTACACATGTGATTAAATTCAAATAATTATATTGAGTAAAAGGTAAAAAGCATTCATTTCCATAATGATAACATTTTCATATTAACTGCTTAAAAAACAGCAGATGTTGCGTTTTTAAAAGTTTTAAAAGCATGTCTCTCAGAGCTGTTTAAGTGTTGCCATTTCTAATTCCTATCATGAAAATAATGTACAGCAGCTGTGTAAATGTTTGATACATTTATAACTTAATGGATATGCTAATTTTTTACCTTAAATATACCATTGAAGTAAGGAGTTGTACTGTTTTTGTACTGAGGTGACATATTATCATCTGCTCCATCTGACGCAATACTGAAACTGTTGTTCATGTAGCCAGGTTTTCTAAACTATGTATAAGGTATTGTACCTTTCGCCATTGCTGGGCCATAGACAAAAAAGAAAAATATAAAAATCTCTCAAACGGCACAATGCATTTCCATCAAACTTTGCACAAATCAAAAGTTATTAAAATATGTTTAATTTACATACACTAAGAAAAGTTAGAACAGTGAAGAAAAATAGTTAGACCTAAAAAAAACCTAAAATATATTAACCGAGCAAACTGTTGCTTAACTAGTTTTTAAAGTCGGTACACATTAACATTGTTGTCGAAAAGCTAACACTTGGTAAACACGTGTTGATAATCGCAGTACAAATATGAAAAACGACATAAATTTCCAGTGTTTGGCATGATTGGGTAAATGCCAATTAATCACTCTTTAATTTATTTTAAACGTCGATTCCATATTATATTAATGTTTTAAGGCATGTGCGATGAGCGTAGATCAAAATCAGCTGGCACATCTGTGCCATCAGGCCCCAAGGTTATAAAACTGAGCATGGAAACCAGTCTCAAATCTCAAGCATCTGATTGGCTGAAATGGAGACTGGTCGCCATTTCAGCCAATCAGATGCTTGAGATTTGTGACTGGTTTCCAATCTCAGCTTTATAACCTTCAACCCAGATTTGATCTGCACTGGTTGCATCTTGGTCAGAAGTAACCAAATGAATCTATAAGTGAACAGTGTAGATCTTGATTGGACAGCACAGATGTGCCAGCTGATCTGGATCTACATTGTTTGCCCTTGCAATTAAGTTTTATCAGTGGAGTAAAGAATTAAACATTTTGAAACTATTTTATTGTATTCCAGATATGCTGTCCATAATTGCAAGGTTGCATTCACCTTGAAGAAGGTAAGAGAAGAACTATAGTGACTTCAATAAAAAATGACTTAGTGCTTGAAATTATATGTTTCCTGATGGAATCGCAGTATTTTTTTCGAATTGTGGAGAAATTTAACACATTATTGAATGATATACCCAGAAAGTGAAATAATTTACCAAATACATTTCAACCGCTGGTTACTGTTTATTAGTGATCACTTTAAAATATATGTCATGCTAGAGGATGGTTAAGATGTTAAATTATGAGCATTTATCTATTCATTGAATCTGCTGTGTGACAGGTTTTCTCAGTATGTCTTCATAATAAAACATTTTAACCCTTTACTTCATATAAATGCGATTTACCCCTTGTGTAAATTTGTTTCCAAATATAGTTAAAAACTAAAATTAAAAAAAAATTACCGAAGATCTTTTCTCGCCATTATGGTCAATATTACACTACTAGTTGACCCTTTCCTCCATATAATTACGAGGTACAGTCAAAAAGTTCCCGGACTGTCATGATATCTTTTTTATTTTCCGTACGATTCTGTAATTAAATATATGACATAAAAATATAACTATTCCACTGCAAGAACATATAAATATATGTAAAATACACAAACATAATCATGTTTACTGATCCATTAGAACAACAAACTATGTCATGTAGGGAGCACTTTCACGACGTTGATGACGTCCATAATGACGTTTATGTCACAAAAAGAGCTTACTGTCACCGTTCATGCTTTCTCAAAATAGTCACCACTGTGTTCTAAACATTTTCTGTGTCGCTGTACCCATTTCTAAAATATATCTGCGTACCACTCTGGTGAGTAGCTCTTGACTGCCGACCAAACAGCATACTTTATCTCTTCTTCGGTATCAAATCTTCGACCTCTCAAGTCTGCTTTAAGTCTTGGGAAAACACAGAAGTCAAGTGGCGCGAGATCGGGGCTGTAGGGGGCATGGTATAACCTCTCATATCCTAAAAAGTCAATGGTAAGTTGTGTTTCATCTGCCGGGTGCGCCGAGCGTTGTCTTAATGAAATATTAGATTTTCAATGTCGCAGCCTAGTCGCTTTTTCCTAATAGCATTGGTAAGATCCCTGCGCACAACCTGTTTAAGAAAAATTTACATTGAATTGGTTAATGCCACAGATGCGTTACAGTTTAGAAACATTAAATTTTTGGTGCTAATTATGTACATTACTTTCTTCGCAGATTTACATGTCTTTGCCTTCTTGGGAGGGGGTGAGACAGGACGCTTCCAAATAATTGACTCGTTTACTCTCGGGATAGTAAAAATTCACCAAAGTTTCATAGGTAGTGATGATGCGCCTAAGGAATCGTTCACCCTCCCTATCATAACGGCATAAAAATCGACGAGAAGCGTCTACATGGGTTGCTTTCATTTCATCTGTCAGCAGATGAGGAACCTAGCGAGCACATACCTTATTCATGTTCAAGTCCTGGGTCATTATTTTATGGACAGTTCCATGACTCAGCCCGACAGTGTCAGCAATATCATCTAGAGACTTGAGCCGATCAGTTGCTAAGTCATCCGCCGATCTGTTGCTAGGTCATCCTTAATCATTTTGACTGAGTGCACATCATTTCCCGGCCTTTCCCTTCGTGCATTATCCTCGATATTCACCCTACCTTCCCGGAAACGTTTGTGCCACTCAAACACAAGAGTCCTGGAACAATTAACAACACCATCCTTCTGTTTCACAGAATTTAATCACTGTCCGCTGCTCCGTACTTTCACTTAACGTTGTCATTTTCTTGCTTCAGATTTTTTACACGGCGGAAAATATACTTCACAAAATGGCGATACGTTAACCGATCACGCTGAAATTTTGTTATTGTTTACTAGGGTGAGCTTTTGTGACTGCCTTTCGTCTGGCGTCTTTCCATCCATCTGTAGTCTGTCCGTCCGTCCATCCATCGTCCATTCACAATTGTTGTCCGCACTCTAGTGCTGTCACAAGGGCAAATTATAGAAAAAGCTTGTCCACATTTAAGCGGTCTTAATTTTGGTGTGATCTTTAAACTTGGTCAGAATATTTATCTCAATTATATCTAAGTCAAGTTCATAACTGGGTCATGTGACCCTTAAACTAGGTCACTAGGTCAAATTAAAGAAAAAGCTTGGCAGCACTCTAATGGTCTTAATTTCTGAGGGATCTTCTTCAAACTTGGTCAGAATGCTTATCTTAATGATATCTAAGTCAAGTTTGAAACATTGTAACTGGTTCATGTGATTTGATGGGTTCTTCTTAAAACTTGTTAAGAATGTTTATCTTAATGATATCTAGGTCAAGTGCGAAACTGGGTCATGTGACCATGAAATCTAGGTCACTAGGTCAAATTATAGAAAAAGCTTATCCGCACTCTAGCAGTCTTAATTTAGTTGTGATTTTATTTAAACTTGGTCAGAATGTTTATCTCAATGATATCTAAGTCAAGTTTGTAACTGGGTCATGTGACCCTTAAAACTAGGTAACTAGGTCAAATTAAAAAAAAGCTTGTCTGCACTCTAGCAGTTTTAATTTTGATGGGTTCTTCTTCAAACTTGGCAAGAATGTTTATCTTAATAATATCTAGGTCAGGTTTGAAACTGGGTCACGTGACAAAAGGTCAAATTATGGAAAAAGCTTGTCCACACTCTGTCGGTCTTAATTTTGGTCCGATCTTCTTCAAACTGGGTCAAAATGTTTATTTCAATGATATCTATGTCAGTTCGTAACTGGGTCATGTGACATTGAAAACTAGGTCACTAGGTCAAATAATAGAAAAAGCTTGGCCATACTCTAGCGGTCTCAGTTTTGGTCTGATCTTCTTCAAGCTTGGTCAGAATGTTTGTCTTAATGATATCAGTTTGAAACTGGGTCATGTGACCTTGAAAACTAGGTCACTAGGTCAAACTAAAGAAAAAGCTTGTCTGCATTCTAGGGGTCGTAATTTTGGTTCTCTTTTTTCAAGCTTGGTCAGAATGTTTATTTCAATGATATCTAGGTCAAGTTCAAAACTGGGTCATGTGACCTTGAAAACTAGGTCACTAGGTCAAGTTATATTCAAAGCTTGTCTGCACATTAGTGGTATTAATTTTGGTCTGATCTTCACTTTCATTACAATACAATCTTGGTTCCTTTCTTGAAATTGCCATATTGCATTATGGGTTCCAGAGTTATGACCCCCTGAAAGTGCCGAAATTAACTATTTAGACCTTGTCTGCACAATAGCAGCTTCATTTTTTATTTTAATTTAATTAGACTTGTACAATACTTGAGTTACTCAGCGTTTTTTTCCTTCTTTAACTACCTCCCCAAAAGGGTACCATTCCCAAAGCTGGCAGGAGTCTTCCCAATTCAGTCACCGGACCTTTCCCAATCCCCAAAACTTCTACAAACAGTGCTGTTTCCCTATTGACATAGATGTAGATGAAAAGGGAACTTTGAAAGCTGACGAACACGACAAATATGAAAATATTGCAGGCTCGGTTTGATTGAGCCTGTTCATGGGCAGTAATGGAATGTCCTACAGCGGTAAACAAACCGTACCATACAAACAAGAGTAACTCTTGTCATTGATCTGGTAATACTCTTACTCAATCAGTAAATACAGACATGTGTATAGACAGGCAGTCATTGGATTGGCAGTAACTTAATTCTGGCATAACATTTGCTCACTAAAGGCTTTCCTGTTAAGGAACCAAACATTATGATGCTTTGTGAAGCTGAATTAAACCTCTACGTGAATTATGAAAAAAATACCAATGGCGCTTATTTTGCGACTGATATTTTTCCTAATTTCAAGATTATACGACGCAAAAATTTCCCAATTGTAGGTGAAGGGGACCCTTTCCCAATTTGGGAAAAAACGCTGTTACTATAAGATCTCGGTTCCTTTCTTGAACCAGCTAGATTCCATAATGGGTTCTGTTCCAGAGTTATGGCCTTTGAAAGAGCCAAAGCTGTTTTGACCTTTTCTCCACAACTTGATTTTACCAAACTTGCACACAACTCTTGCAACCATTGAGCAGTTGTTGACAGGTCCTCTTGTGATTTATTTCTGACCAAATGGCAAACAGTGCAGATGCTGATTAGAATGCATGGATGTGCTGGCTGATCTGGATCTACACTGGTCATATGCCTGATAACGCATACATATGGAGGAAAGGGTTAGGTGCCAGTGATGTCAATCATCCATTTCTTAAATGACTTGAATGGTCTGTTAAGAATCTAACCTGTAACCTTGATGCATTAAGAATGCTTATTTTTCAAAGGGCAAAAACACTTGATCCTTATCAGACTTTGTGGATATACAGGCTAATCTTGGTCTACAGTTGTTGCCATGGTCTAGCACGATTTTGCCGCTGTGCATCACTTTTTTGACAGGGACACATTATCCTCTACTCCATGGATATATAGAATGTCTCGGAGTGTAGATCCAGATCAGTCTGCATGTGAGGATTAACAGTTTGCATCTTGGTCAGATAGAATAGAAATGAATCTAAAAGCAAACATTGTATATCTAGATCAGACATGAGATATAAGCATTTTTAATGATGGTTGACTTTTACAGCATGGTGAGTCAATGGCAGATGTACGGACCCCGGCTGGATCAACGTTTGTGGACAACATTAGAACCATCTATGGTCCTGCTGTAGCAAGGTTTGTTGAGCACTAGCACATCATTAATTCATTAATTAGTGGAGGAAAATCAGTATGACAGAACTTATCCTACTAAAACTTTATATAGTGCTTTTATTGACCTGGTTTTATTTGGAAAATCCTGTTTTTTTTTATTTGTGAAGACATTGATAAGGGGGTAATGTCAGGGGTATGCAGGGGGTGGGTGGGCAGGTATCAACATTTCATTAAGTTTTTAGTTAAAGTTCACTTTTCATGGTAGAGCTTTTAAACTTAATATAGTTGTCTGACATCATAATAACAATAATCCGGACATAATAAGGAAAAATTTAGTAACACTTGACTGTATTTTGTCATAGTTGTGTCCCGTTTTCGCTTAAAATATAAGAAGAAAACCTGGCTTCGTCACATCTTCTTCTCTTCACCTTATTGTCCTTAAGATTGTGGTTTTACCCAATCCCTTGATATGGGATGTCATAAAACTGGAAATTCACAAAAATGATAATTAAAATTGTAAATTGACCCACACAATAACCTCCTTGGTGTAGGCAGGATGTCATAGAGCTGAGAATTTGCAAAAAACAATAATAATAAAAAATGTCAATTTACCCGCATTATAACTTGCATGCCTTTGGTGTGAGGTTGTAAAACTGTGAATAATATGTAAAACTGTGAATAATATGATATTACTCAGGCAATTTTCCTCCCACATTTTGGTGGGAGGTGATAAAACTGGGAATTTATAGCAACAATAAATTGTGGTGGTTTTGCCTACACCATAATCTCCATGTTTGAAGTTGGGAGTTCATGAAACTAGGAATTAACAAAAAATAAATATTATTGTTTTATACAAAACATTATCTCCACATTTGGAGTTGGGAGGTCATAAAATTAGGAATTAACAACAAAAGTAAATATCATCCTTTAACCAACACTAGAATTGCCATGTTTGACCAGAGTGTTATAAAACTATGTTCGGGGTTAATCAAGTATATCCCATAATGCACAAATTAAGTAATCGCTTCGGGCAGATTAGATACGTTTGAGAGTGGATATCACTTGTATCGATGACAAACATCAAAATTGTGGGTGGGATAATTTCATACCTTAAAAATTTGCTGCAAAATGGATGTCAGTAATGCTACAGGCAATTTGGTTTATAACAATTTAATAAAAAAAATGACTATCACACTGTTTCTAATAACTCTTAATTTTTAAGAGGTACATTTGCTGGTACAGGATAGGAAATGTAGCAGTAAAAATGTGAAATTTCTGTGGGCTCAAATTCGCTAAAAATACAACTGCGAAAATATCAACTATGGCAAAATCACAAAAATTATCGGTGACATAAATAACCCATTAACGGTACCTTGATTATGATAAAAATGTCACTGAGAATAATGGTTGATTGTACAGGTGATATGTATAAGGCACAACTGTCTTATTCTGCACAAAAGGTTGTCTACTAAGCAGCTGTGGGTGTAATAAAGAACGTGCCGTTTATATAAGTGTATATTTAATTCAGTTAATGCTGTAAGATAGAACATGCACTGTAAAATTTGAATTTATTGTTACAGAACTTGCACTGTAAATGCAAGCATGTTTGATTTTATAAAAAAAAATGCATCGTAAAAGCAAATACATTTGCTTCTGCTGTACCTATTATACAAAACAATCATGCCATTACAGATGCGAGAATATTTACTTCTGCTCTCACTTTTATACAGAACATACAATATAAAAGTGAGCATATTTGCTAAAGCTCTTGCTGTTATACAGAACATGTTCTACAAAAGTGAACATTTTAGTGTACACTCTTGCTGATATTGAGAACATGCAGTATAATTGCGAGCATATTTGCTTCTGCTCTCACCATTGTACCGAACATGCAGTATAAAAGTGAGCATTTTTGCTTCAGCTCTTGCTGTTATACAAACATGTTCTACAAAAGTGAACATTTTAGCGTACATACTTGTTGTTTTGCGAAATCTAATAAGGAATCTAAAAAAACAAGAACAAATAAACAGAACACTTTACTCCTGGGACTGTATGGTCATTAACAGGTTTATGTATAACTGGATGAACTGAATGACAGGTCACACTATTTGGTGTTGTAGTTTATCTGTTGGTGATGTCTTCATCACTCTAAAATAGGTCACAAGGATATAAAACTGAGAATAGAAACCATTCTGAAATCTCAAGCATCTGATTGGCTGAAATGGCGACTTGAGATTTGAGACTGGTTTCCAATCTCAATTTTATAACCTCCAGCCTTGGACAACATATTTAAGTGCTCTGTCTCAAGACCTGACAGCAAGTTACCAGATATAGACTTGGTTTGTCCAAAATAAAAGCTAATGACCACTTAGTGTATATAGGGTAATGAGCCATCACCTTAGTTCTTTAATGTATAACTCCTTCTTATTTTAATGGTACTTACATCAGTTTTGCACTAAGTTTATGATATATCGTTGATTATGATTGAATAGGAAGGTGACATTTATGTGACACAGTGAGACTATTCTATGGTGTGTTCTATACAGGGGGCAAGCTTATTTCTAGAAGCTTGGTGTCCACTGATTAACCCTTTATTCCATGGGATTTAGCTGTTATCCCATGGTCAAAAAGTGTAGATCGAGAATAACCAGGGCTGAAGGTTATAAAACTGAGATTGGAAACCAGTCTCAAATCTCAAGCATCTGATTGGCTGAAATGGCGACTGGTCGCCATTTCAGCCAATCAGATGCTTGAGATTTGAGACTGGTTTCCATGCTCAGTTTTATAACCTTGGGCACTGCACATAATTGCTGGCTGATTAGGATTTAAACTGTTTGTTTTAGATTGTTTAGGTAATTTCTTTGCAAGAAGCAACCAGTGTAGATCCAGATCAGATCTCAAAGATGTGCTGGCTGATCTGGATCTACACTGGCCATACATGCAATAAAACCCGAATATATGGAGAAAAAGGTTAATGGCTGCATTGTCATATAGTATGGTTCCCAGCCCTTAACCCTTTCCTCCATAGACACACTTTTATTGCATTGGCGAACTCAGCCGGCATATCAGTGCCATCTGATCAGGATCTGCACTTTTTGCTTTTTGATTCGTTAGGTTATTTGTGACCAAAATGCAGCCAGTGCAGATCCTTATCAGATGGATGTGCCGGCTTATCTGGATCTACACTGGTCGCACATGTGTAAAAACGCATATATATGGAGGAAAGGGTTAACCCTGTACTCTATGGAATAGGGCTAATATCCTCTGTGTTAATCTAGATCAGCCTGCATATCTGTAAAAACAGTTTAGGATCTACACAGTTTAGTTAATATTCATCCGGTCATTTCTGACCAATAGGCAAACTATGTAGATTCAGATCTGACTACTGATCCCGATACTATGTCCGCTTTTAGATTCATCAGGTTATTTAGGATGGAGAAGCCAGCAATAGTATAATTATACGCATTAAACTTCACAGATGTGCAGGCTTATCTGGATCTACACATGGGATAAAAGCATGATCAGGGCCCAAGGTTATAAAACTGAGCATGGAAACCAGTCTCAAATCTCAAGCATCTGATTGGCTGAAATGGTGACCTGTCGCCATTTCAGCCAATCAGATGCTTGAGATTTGAGACTGGTTTCTATGCTCAGTTTTATAACCTTGGGACCAGATCTGCAAGGAAAAGTTCTAAGGACTGCAGCATTTGTCACATTTCGAACCATTGCTCCCAGGTCATGGACCCTGACAATGGCAGATTATCCATGCTGCATTGGATTTTAATATTGCATTTAAGTTACTGTTCAAAATTGTAATTTTGTGAAAAATCCTCATCCCTCCACAGCTTTCAGTCAGGACTCCTTAAAGTGTTAACCCTTTCCTCAATAGACACACCTTTATTGCGTGGGCGAACAGTTTAGATCCAGATCAGCTGGCAAATCCGTGCCGTCTGACCAGGATCTAAATTGTTGGCTTTTTGATTCGGTTATTTGGTTATTTCTGTCCAAAATGTGACCAGTGTAGATCCTGATCAGACGGCATGGATGTGTTGGCTAATCTGGATCTACACTGGTCACACATGCGTATATACGTATGGAGGAAAGTGTTGATCAAGTATGCGAAAGCTCCCAAGACAACCATATTATCACAGACTCTTGTCAGCTTGTTCTTTGAGCTGAGGCAACTGTTTCCCTTTGAAACTTGTTTTATATATGGTGCCTTCCATAGCCGGTAGACGAATAGGGATCCTTTTGTCTGGTGGCGGTGGCAACCAGTAGTCTCTCAACTTTATCATAACACTTAATGTTTTTAAATGTTCTTGTTCTATTCTCTTTATACTTGGAATATATCATTTGCATGAACAAAGCCAAAGTGACAACAAGAATGGTAACTCCTGTTTCACTATTTTTGAGTTATGCCCCTTTTAATTGCATCTTTCATGAAGAAGAAAGGATGTAGCATGTTTTGTGGACTTAACTTAACCTGACTTTTATCACCATTTTAGTTGTTTAATTTGTAAAACAGTACACTTTTAAAGATGGAAACTTTTTGTAAAGGGAGTAAATTTGAGCTTTTTCAAGATTTTTAATGCTTTTTTTCCTCGTAGAACCGCAAACGCACCAGATGCTACAAATATCACTTATTGAGAAAGGTAAAATAAGTATGTCCTGTTTGGCAGAAATGTGAATTTCTTTTCAAGAGTTCAAATATTTGTTTTCATTCAAACATTTTAGAAATTTTCTGAGTACATGACAGACTTGTTATCATGAGGCAGCCCATTGTTATTGATTGGCTAGAAATCAAGATATGAAATTAGACCAAAGAAATTTTTTATTTTAATTATTGAAGTAAAATTGAAGTAATATCATAATAGATCACAACTTAGATTCACTTTGTGAATGTATTAGTGCACATTCCTTAGCATCTGTTACATGAAATGCTGAGTGCAGATGATTAACATCATCCAGGTTACCTGGTACATTAACACTGTCGTCTGCTACATGAACTGTCACCATAGCAACCATTGGAATGATTTCATTGTCATTCACATCACTTTCATCCTGGGATTTGTTGAAACCGTTATGCTGTAGATGTTGTTGGAAAAGTACGTGTACACTCGGATCTTGCTCAGAATCAAGTTTTAATTCTGACCTAACTGTCCTTGGAGCAATCGATGAACGTCTGTGTTGAAATCTCCTTTCACGTTTAAAACATGCTCCAACCCAATCTATTTTGTCTCGGATTTTTCTAAGGAAATGTTTATATCCAGTTTTCACAATTTTTAATCGTACAGCATAAATAATTGGGTCAAGTAGACAGTTTGTCAGCTGTAGAATATACAGGTACTTACTCACAAGTAAAAATGTGTTGAATAATTTGTATATGACTTTATTGTGTACATGTGTCTCAATTATCATGGTGATTTGGAACAGGCAGTATGGAAGCCAACAGATTATGAACGATGCAATGATTAAGAGTGTTGTAAACAAGGCTTTTTTGTTATGGAGCGTAAAACTAGGTACAGAAGGCATCCTTGCCTGAATTCTTTTAACTTCAATAAATATCCGAACGTAAATGAAAGTTATCACAAAAAGGCAAATTAATGTTACACCGAATATGAGGAATTCAGCATGGTAACTGTCATACATTATATATTCACAATAATTAAACAGGATCTGGTTATAGAATGCTGTCACCCCAAACACAAAATTTGAAAATCCACCAAGGGCAGCAACCAACCACATTGTGGTTATCAATATATAACCGTTCCTTTTTGACATCACACGTGGATATCCCAAAGGATTCATAATGGCAATATAGTGATCAATGGCCATGGCCAATAATGTCAGAAGTGCAATAAGAAATGACATAATATTTATTGAGTTTATGCAAGCCAAAATGCAGGCATGTGTTGTTCTAGAATTGTGTTCATCAAAACTGATATTCATCGGACTGCTAAATATTTTGTTTGCTATATTTGTAAGTACACATAATACAATTAAAATGTCGCTGACATTAAGGTTGATGATCAGTTTCAAATGATTGGTCAGTGAATGTCGGACATGACATACCGCTACGATCGACATGATATTTGTTATTAGTGCTAACAAGCAGAGAATCAGCATGACAATATATTCTGGCTGTTGAAGAATTTTTTCAGCTTGTTCTCTCCAGCTATGCATTTGTAGAGATGACCAAAGTGACTCTTCCAGAAAATTGTCGGATAAATTTTTCAAATCGATGTTTTCAATGTTGAAGTCTGGTGTCTCACTGAACCGATCAAGCAGAGAGGCTAAATCAGAGACGGATCGAAGTTCGTCGTCGCTCCACAAAGAATATGTGTCATTAATATTGAGATTGTTCCATGGGTGGGAGTTATTTGCTTTCAAGTTTGGTGAAATAACCATGATCTTCAATCACATCTTTAAATGGAATCCTTGGTTTGTTCTACTTGACTGATGAGCTTGATTGTTTGAGCGGAATGCTCACTCCTTCTTAAGGTGCAAGCACTTGCGAGTAGAATAGGAGTCATGTCACCAGTAGCTGCAGTGACATGCTGTGATTGATTTCACTGATTGATCCTGAAAAATACACCATATTATTTGAAAATTTAAAAAAAGATTGCTTTAAGTGTCCCATTTACATACATGCTCCATGTTTCACAGCTAAACAGGCATATTAACATGTCTTCGGTTTCATAATGTTGCATACATAGAATATTGCAATTTTGCATTAATTCAAGAATTACTAATGATACCTGGTAAATTTAGAAACGGCTAATATTTCATACCCAGTAAAATTTAAAATAACAAATGACAGTTAATACATGAAAAAAGAAATAAATAATCCAATTAACAACTGTTTTGAACTGATTGACTGTTTTGAACTGTAAGTTCACCATTTAACCCCTTCCCTCCATATATAGACCTTTATCCCATGGACAATCAGTGAAGATCGACCAGTACATCAGTGCCTTCTGATCAGGATCTGCACTGTTTGCTTTTTGGTAAGAAGTAAAGTAATAATCAAAAAGCAAACAGTGCAGATCCTGATCAGATGGAATAGATGTTCTGGCTGATATGGATCTACACTGTCTGTTAATGCCATAAAGGCGTATGTATCAAGGTAAGGGATAAATGAAAGCTATGCTGGTGTATTGCATCAAAAATGTCAACCCCTGTGTGAAACTTCAAGGGTGCATGCCTACCAAATTCCACCAAGGGTTAATTTGTTCGGAGGGGAAAGAATATTCAGGGTTCTCAATAAGAGCCGGCCGGCGGTCAAAATGGCCGTTTGAAATCATGTTTCGGCCGGTTAAAATTCCTGACGGTTCAAAAATCGAAAATTTTCCATGCGTTTGTTTTTGCTTATGTTGATCCTTTTCGGCACTTTCTCCCCTTTGCGCTTTTTAATGATGTTTCGGAATGCTTTGGATAACAGCGTTATCGCAATGTAGACTGGTAAAATTTTTCCAATAATTTGTGATAGTTTAATCGCTCTGTGAAGCGAAAAAGCGAACACAGTCCACTATGTTTTGAAAACGTGATCTGTCAAAATGAAAGAGAAAGTTGGAATGCCGGTCAAATTTGTTTAAATATTGCACGTCCAGTAATGAATTTCAGCGTTGATGCTTTGTTTGTTCGGTCCCCTGTTGCATGTTCTCGTTTTCATGCTAAGAGTTTTGAGTCTTTAACATATTCCAGTAAAAAAAATCGATTGCTGTGCAATTCTTAAATTTTGAACAAGCCGCTTTCGTTTCAGGTCGCGTTTGTGCCTTTTCCTTTTGTAGTTATTATCTTAGTTCCTTGTTTTGTATGAAAAATTTGATGAAAAAAGAAAGACTTTGTTAGTATGGTAATTACTGAATTAAATAAAAGAGTAAGAAATTAAAAAAAATATCAACAAATCGAGATCTGGCAATTGTATTGCAAAATTTTCATTAGAATTATTGATTAAGGCTTAGTCATTTTCATGATAATGAGTATCCATTTTATAAATGTTTGGTGCAAAAATGTGTTTATAGTGTCCATATTGCATGGTAGCATCATACTGCCATGTAATAAAGATGCTTCAAACACATTTTTGCATAAAAATATGCCACACAATGGCTTCCAAATAGTGCTATTAAGTAGTATAGATTTAGCCTAAAATGCAGGAAATGAAGCAATTAGTTTCAAAATTTTCCGGGGGAGCATGCCCCCGAACCCCCCTAGCAGGCCTGCTAGATTGTTAATTGGGCCTGCTGGGCTGAAACTTATTGAGAACCCTGGATATTGCTGACTAAAATAAAAAGTACTCCAGGGCTGGTGTGGTAGAGGGGGTAAGAAAAATACACAGGTGATTGGGACCAAAGTCAGAGGGTAAAGTCAATATTGGTGTCTATGTCTGATTGGTATTTTGATATTATATAAACTCAGCTTCTAGAAATATGTAATCTTAAAAAATGTATATAACATAAAATAATTGAATTATTGAAAATTTTTATAGCAACATGGTGTTGCAGATTCAGATGCTTGTTATTTTTATTTTAAGTGCAATCTGCGTTAATACCGGGTAACTGCTGTGAACTTGACCATATGTTTAAGTTATTCTGTCAATCTGGCTCTTTTATATTACATTTTATTGCTATTTTAACCCTTTCCTGGATATATACGCATTTTTACGCGTGTGCGACCAGTGTAGATCCAGATCTGCCGGCACATCAGTGCTGTCTGATCAGGATCTGCACTGGTCGCATTTTGGTCAGAAATAACCTAATGAATGAAAAAGCGAACAGTTTAGATCCTGATCAGACGGCACGGATGTGCCGGCTGATCTGGATCTAAATTGTTCGCCCTAGCAATAAAGGTTTGTCTGTACAGGAAAGGGTTAAGCACTTCATGAATGTATGTCAGGCTGCTGTTTAGTAAAGAATTTTCTGAGGCTTCTATATGTACATTTGGTATGTCCCTCTACTTTCTGCATAGATTTGATTGTTGGAATTTCTGTTTAAATCATTTCAATGCATTTCATCTATTTTGTCATTAGATGTGTGAAATAATTGTTTGAAACTATTTTGCAAAAGGTGCATTTGATTAAATCTGATCGATAAAATTACAGTCGCAAAGACTCCAAGTGCTTGGGGACCGGCCAAATTTTTTGTGTCATCGCCTATTTAGTAATTTCGAACATGTATGTAACTAACATCCATTATTGTTGCCATGATAATTTCACGTTTTGTAGATTAAATTTAGTAATATTAAGTGGTAATTATGCAGATATACGACAACAAAATAATTATTAACACAATTATTTTCGGGGCGAAAAAGTAAGAAAACTTTGGCCCAATTTCCCATGCAAAATAATGTTTAATGTGCTAATGCCAAACTAAATTCACAATCAAAATTCAGAAACACAGAGCTAACAAAATTAAAGAATAATTAATAAGATCTGTTTACAAAAAAGGCAAATAATCAACTTAGTTAATATCCCTTTTCTAAGATAGGTAGTTTACAAACACCTATAAATTATTGTTTGATATTGACACAGATTCACCATTTGTAATATATATAAAATTTTGTTGAAAGTTTTAAATAATTAGGAAACTGTTTTACCCACTGCTTGTTTTATTGTTCCCACAATATCTATCCAATAGCTAATTTTACACTATCACAAAATGTTAGCATCTGAACGCAAATGATAATTTTAAATTCAGAATTTCAGCTATATTGAACAGTTCCATGAAATAAACGGTAACATATTGCATTGTTATTATTAGTTATTGTTTCTATTTTTAAAGAAACATAAATATTTAACCTAATAACAGAACATTTTTATTTTGATGTATAAAAGGGTGATTATTATATACCTTGACTCCACGTTTTGTCCTTTGTTTTAATGCATGTGCACATAATTATGTGCATGTGCAAACAGTGTAGATTAAGATCATCCAGCATGTATGTAGCTAGTTATGTGTTAACCCTTTGTTGTATAGATACACCTTTATCTGTGCTGTCTGATCAGGATCTAAACTGTTCCCTTTTTGATTCATTAGGTTATTTCTGACCAAAATGCGACCAGTGCAGATCCTGATCAGACGGCGCGGATGTGCCGGCTGATCTGGATGTACACTGGTCGCACATGCGTAAAAATGCAAATATATCAAGGAAAGGATTATTTTACCACTTGATTCTTTACTCCATCATACATCTTTCATCATTTATCATTATGTGTGACCAGTGTAGACCCAGATCTGCATATTCTGGGCTGAAGATTATAAATCTGAGATTAGATACCAGTCTCAAATCTCAAGCATCTGATTGGCTGAAATGGCGACTGGTCAACTTTTGGTTTGGTTTTCGTCTCAAAAACTTAAGTTTGCTTTTGCCTATTGAGACATCAACTTCTGGTTTGGTTTTCTTCTCAAAAACTTAAGTTTGCTTTGGCCTTTTGAGACCAAACTTGGTGGGTGGGTAGCTTATATCAAGAGGCAGCTTGGGATTGCTACCTAGGTGTCTGTGATCAAGGTCAAGGTCACTGTTGCTAAAAAAAGAAATTCAGTTTTTGCTCAATAACTTGAGTTTGCTTTATCCTATTAACTCCAAACTTGGTTTTTGGGTATCTTATAATATCAAGAGGCAGCTTGGAATTGCTACCCAGTTGTCTGATTTGGCCTATTGAGACCAAACTTGGTGGGTGGGTAGCTTATATCAAGAGGCAGCTTGGGATTGCTACCCAGGTGTCTATGATCAAGGTCAAGGTCACTGTTGCTAAAAATAGAAATTCAGTTTCCGCTCAATAACTTGAGTTTGTTTTGGCCTTTTCTTTCAAAAAAAATACCAAATTAGGTGTGTAGGTATCTTAAAAATACCAAATTAGGTGGGTAGGTAGCTTATATCATGAGGCAGCTTGTGATTGTTACCCAGTTGTCTGTGATCAAGGTCAAGGTCACTGATGCTAAAAATATAAATTCTGTTTTAGCATTATCTAACTTGAGTTTGCTTTGACCTATTGACACCAAACTTTGTGTGTGTGTGTAGCTTACAGGGGTTTTTCAGCACTGTCTGCACCTCTGGAAAACGGAGGTGTTCCCAAAGCAAACGGCCCCATTCCCAATCATAACCAGTTATCATTTTTCCCATTTGAATTCATATTTTCTTTTAAAAATTTCGGCAAAAATCGCATAAAATATATTGATATGCACGATTGATAGAAGAGTGACTTCCCTTTATCTAGAAATTGCAAGTGTTCAGAGACGCTGATGTAAACACAAATATTTTTCTGACCTTCTTTTAACATTATAGCTATAAATTATATCATTAAATTTAGAACTATTCTGCATAACTTTGCAGAAAGTACCCAAAACTGCAGAAGATGCATTATAATTCGACTCGTTAGAAACTTAATTCTTTTTGTAATGTATTTTCGCGACTATAATGGCTTTGCACAACAATAATTACTATGATAAAAACTTACATTTTCTTGGTCTATTAAGATAATACTCTCAATTAACCATTAAATTTACTTCAGTTTCACTATTTTGTAAAGAATTTCAATTTCATATACTGCAAAATTTAAATGAGAAATATTTTCTAACAACTGTTGGCATAATATTTTTTAGTTATTAACAGTTTTGCATTGTTTGTTTGAATAAAGACCAACAAGCTGGTATTGTAAAAGTAGATTTTTTTCTTATTAATAACTATGTAAGTGCATACCGAAACTTCCCAAAATGGACCATTTTATCGATCTGAAAATTCCCAAGGGTATTTTTGTCGATAAAAAATTCCCAAAATGCCCAGGCTCCTTTTCCCAAAATAGGCAAAAAACCCCCTGGCTTATATTATGTGGCAACTCTGGATTCTACTCAGATGTCTTCACTCGTTCCTTGAAAACCTGGTTTCATCACATTGCGGCGCTTCTTGTTTTTGTTTAAATGCTTTTCTATTTTATTTAACGAAATACTTGTTCATTTTTTGTTTTGTTTTTAAGACTTCTTACATTTTTTAAATTTTCAAGGACTACCTGACTTTCTATAAGTACTTCCAAATACCATTCTCTCAGTGTATAGTCATTGGCAGCTTAAAGAGGGATATTTGTATTTTCCACAAAACACCAGTCACACGCTGTCACACATTCTGTTTTCTCAATAAAAGAGTCTTCTTCATCTCAAACTATTCTGTTGTTCCAAGTATAAAAAAATCCCCACACGAATCATTCAGTTCAGTGTCATGTCTAACAAAAAATCTTGAAAAGTCTAGATTCTGAATATTTCTGCACTTTTTTGCATGAATAAAATAAAAGCATTCAACTTCCAAATTAATATGTATGCACTGATATGTATGCCGATGACACAACCTTCAGTGACATTAATTCCTCTAAAGAGATTATGGAACGAAACCTTCAAAATGCCTTACATATTCTTGAGGAATGGTGTCATCTGAATGGTATGGTGCTCAACACAGATAAAACCAAGGTAATTTTTATAACAACCCCACACAGACGAACTAAAGCAGAAGACAGTCAATTAATTATTTTCTACAAAAATGTGAAACTAAAGGTTGTTACTGGTGATAAATTGCTGGGAATCAATATAAATGAAAATATGAAATGGGATGATCATATCAACAATATAAGGAAGAAAGTTGCATCTAATCTATGGCTTTTGTCTAAAATAAAAAAATATCACGCAATCATCAAATTAAATTCTACAAGGCATATATACAACCCCATTTAGATTTTTGTAATGTAATCTGGGGTGGAACTGGTAAAACCAATTTAGATAAACTATTTTTATTACAGAAAAGAGCATTTAAATTAATACTAGGGCCAGAGTACACATCGTTTCCAGAAGCTACAGAAAAAATTAATGTTTTATCCATTCATCAAAGAATTTTAATTCAGAAGGCTAAATTCATGTACAAAGTACACAAAAAACTTTTACCCACTTATATTTTGGAAATGTTTGAATACAGAAAAACAAGCAACACATCACTTCGTACAGTAAGTAATACTGATTTCCAAATACCCCGTCCAAGAATTGAACTTTTCAAGGAAACTATGTCTTACTCTGGTCCTATGATTTGGAACAAAATTCCAATAGAAATACGATCAAGTTGTAGTCTAAACCAATTTACAAAGAAATTTATTACTTGGATAAAAGATTAAGTATATTCTGTTAATTTTAAAATGTATGTATTTGTGTAAAATTAATGTGAATTTCTTAATAATTATTTTCTTCTTCACTTGAGTATAATGCATGTTATTATGTTCATTTCATTGTTTTTTGTTCACTTAACATTGTTCTTGCTGTTTGTTTTGTATATGTTTCTCAAATATGTTTGTATTACATTCGTTGTTAATATTTTTATATAAATATGTGACATATTTGAGAGGGCCCCAAGGAAGATTAGTCATCAAAACTAATTGGGTCACCCTCTATAAATAAAGTCTTCAATTCAATTCAAAAACAGTAATTTCTGAAAATAACTGTTTACTTTCCATCAATTTGAAAGCTGAAATATGTTTATTTTTGGCAAAATACACATCATCAGCATGATAGATCTTTTACTTTTCATTTTTGATTGCTTGCTTTGTGGATATGTTCAAGAACTGCTCACTGCATTCTTTAAAATTAATAACATTTTAATTTAAGCTATATAAGATTATCATTTTCGTGAAGTTTGAATTCATATGACTGAAAAGTGCCATTTAAACATATCAAGCATATTTTGCGCCACGTTCCTGGGTAAAATGGTGTTTATGTTCAATAACTAGTCTTGATTTTGGATTCTTCAATCTCAATATTTTGCAATGGAAATTCTATGCTAAAAAGCTTTGTTTAAGATATTTATCTGCATAAGTAAATGATGATGGCACAGCTGTTGATGTCTCGATTCCGCCCAATTGTTCTTTTTCCAACCAGGATCTAAACTGTTTGCCTTTTTTTTCATTAGGCTACTTCTGGTGCCAAGGTTATAAAGCTGAGATTAGAAACCAGTCTCAAATCTCAAGCATCTGATTGGCTGAAATGGCGACCAGTCGCCATTTCAGCCAATCAGATGCTTGAGATTTGAGACTGGTTTCCATGCTCAGTTTTATAACCTTAGGCCCTGACTAGTGCAGTTCCTGACAAGGATTAACAGAAGAACAGTGGTCTAAGTGGTAGAGTGTCAGACTCCATTTAACCCTTTCCTCCATTGATACACCTTTATTGCATTTTGATTTGTTAGGTTATTTCTGAACAAAATGCAACCAATGCAGATCCTGATCAGACGGCACAGTTGTGCCAGCTGATCTGGATCTACACTAGTCACACATGCGTGAAAATGCAAATTTATGGAGAAAAGGGTTAACTTGATAGCATTCTGAGATATCTGTAATAACCCTCCCTGGCTAAAGAAGAAATTTCTGTGGGGGTTTACCTTATTCCTAGGCCTGTATCTATAGAGTTAGGGTAATTTTTATGCAAATTATACTTTATTGGTCAAAAAACCAGGTCAGCAAGCAATTGTAGAAGGCAAGTCCAAAAACAATTTTGGAAAATGTTCATGATCATTTTAGAAATTTTGTTCTAATTTGAGCATCCATTGAGGTTTCTCACCTTTTTATGTCTCTTGCTTTGTCCATCAGGTTGGCTGCCCTGTGGTAGTTTCATTTAGTGAATACTTTGACACTTATCTTTCCAGTTGGTAAATACTTCAATTCTCTTTGCAGTTTGTGAACACTTAAATCTTTTTCCCCGTTAAAGACAAGAAAGAATTGTCTTTCCCATTAATGAATACTTAAATTCTATTTCCAGTTAATGAACATTGTAAGTTCTCTTTCCGTTTAATGAAATTTAAATTCTCTTTCCTGTTTAAGAACACTTTAATTCTCTTTCCAGTTCATGAAAACTTTATTTCTCTTTCCAGTTAATGAATACTTAAATTCTCATTCCAGTTAATGAATACTTAAATTCTGGGATTTCAGTTAATGAATACTTAAATTCTCTTTCCAGTAAATGAACAGTTTAATTCTCTTTCTAGTTAGTAAAATTTAAATTTTCTTTCAAGTAAAAGAACACTTAAATTCTCTTTCCAGTTAATGAATATTTAAATTTTCATACCAATTAATGAATACTCCAGTTGGTAAAAACTTAAATTCTCTTTCAAGTAAATAAACTTAGGTTGTCTTTCCAATTAATTAATACTTTAATTCTCTTTCCAGTACATCTTTTTCTGGTTAACAATATTCAGGTAAATGATCACACAAATTCTAATTCCAGTAAATGAATACTTAAATTCCCTTTCCAGTTAATGAACACTTCAGTTTCTATATAGTAAATACTAAAATTATTTTCCCTCTTTTGAAGTTCTCGACCAAATTTTTTGCAGAAAACATGTTCTTCTTTCATGCAGCTTTTTCAAGTCCTCTGGGATGAATTTCAATGTTTATGCCATAATTTGGTTAAATGCGCATAAAAGTTTCCAGTTTTGAATATATCCTTGTTAAATAATGAGTGAATACCAATAAGCATATTTTTGACAGGATTGTTTTTTCTTGATTTATTATGACAAGGTCATTCTATATTTGGAACATTTTATACGATTTCATGACAATGACCATGGGTGTTGACAAGCTGGTCAGGTCCAGATTCGTTGACATCATAGTAATCATAGTTAGTGTTAAGTTATATTGTGTAGGTATTTCGGTAAAATCATGTGTTGAATTTTGTGATGAACAACATACAAAAACAGACACCATGCTCATAAAACTGAGATTGGAGACCATTCTGTGACTCTTTCAGAAAAATTCCCATTCCCAGTTATGCTCTTCTTTATTCTTTATTTTCATAGAAGTTTTATGCATAAGCCTGTATCTTTAACCCTTTCCTCCATAGATACACCTTTATTGAATGAATGAACAGTTTAGATTCAGATCAGCTGGCAAATGCGTGCCATCTGATCAGGATCTAAACTGTTGGCTTTTTGATTCATTAGGTTATATCTGATCAAAATGCCACCAGTGCAGATCCTGATCAGACGGCACAGATGTGCCGGCTGATCTGGATCTACACTGGTCGCACATGCATAAAAATGCATATTTATGGAGGAAAGGGTTAATTTATCTCAAGAAATTTATATGAAACTTAAAATAAAGTCTGTGTGACTATTAGCAGTTTCCCTGCCACTCTGTAAATCTTGAACCCCTTGAAGGATTTCGAAGAAACATGACATGAACGTCTACCACATTGAAACGACATGCAGAAGTCATTTTCAGGATGGCTTGCTTCAAGGTCAAGGTCAGACACCGTCAGAGGTCATATGACTTTGTTTCCCTTCCATTCTGTAACTCTTGAACCCCTTGAAGGATTTCAAAGAAACCTGACACAATTGCTAACCACATTGAGACCATGTGCAGAAGCCATGTTCAGGATGGCTCACTTCAAGGTCAAGGGGGTCAGACCTAGGGATCAAAGGTCATTTCTAAATTTTGCTTACATCCTCGGATAGACTCATCTTCAGGTGTATATTGCCGCACTTCACGTTGCTTATGTTTACCAGATTTTTCACTAATTATTTAATCATTTGGCATTGATTCTTGGAATGCAAGAGATTGATATGAAACTTTCTGAAAAAAATGTTCCCCAGCATGACCTACCAGTACTTAATTTCCAACTTAACCTGTAACTCTTACAAACATATTTTGACATAATTTGTTAACATTCATTGGGTACCTTTATTTATTCATAATTATAAACTTTGATCCATAGATACACCTGTGGTGAACAGTGTAGATCAAGATCAGCAGGCACATCTAAACTATCAGATCAGGATCAATGTTGTTCACATTAGGTAATTAGATTCATAAGGTAATTTCTGACAAATATGCCACCAGTGCAGATCCAGGGCTGAAGGTTATAAAACTGAGTTTGGAAACCAGTCTCAAATCTCAAGCATCTGATTGGCTGAAATGGCGACCAGTCGCCATTTCAGCCAATCAGATGCTTGAGATTTGAGACTGGTTTCCATGCTCAGCTTTATAACCTTGGACACAGTTCTGATGGTACATTATGTGACACCTGATCTGGATCTACAAAAGTCACAATTTTTAAATTTGATTTACTATGTATAGGATAGAGTCTATTTAAAGACGTTTCTATAGAAAATAGAAGTTGAAACAAGCGAAGCTGCCCTACATTTGCCAAAACAAGAGAAGTTGCCCTACATTTGCAGCCATTTGCATGTGTAGTTAAAAATAGATTGGTCTATTTTGTTCATTGTAAGATAGAAAATAGAAAGGAGTTCTATTGAAATAAATCGCTGAGGAATTTGAATTTTCATAGCTGCTGATTGGCTTCAAATGTTTAAGGGCAACTTCTAAATTGCTGAAACCTTTACTAACCCTCTTCTAATATTATATTGTATTATATTTTATATTCTTTCTAATCTTAGAATATAACAGAAAAATGAAATGAAAGTAATCACACCCTCAATCCGTCCATCCGTCGGAAATGTCTGCAAAATCTTGTCCTCACTTCTTCTTTGAAACTGCTTGAGGGATTTCATTTACACTTCACAGGAGTGTTTGTCACCAAGCCTAGTGTTGCATATCATCAGGAATTTCCGCTAAGATTATTTTTGGCTGATTTATGGGCCCTTTGTCATTTTTAACTAACCCTAACTCTAAATCTTGTGCTCGCTTCTTCTCTGAAACGGCTTAAGTGATTTCATTGAAACTTCACAAGAGTGTTTGTCACCCTGCAAAGTTGTGCATATCTTCAGGAATTTCCGCTCGGATTTTTTTTTTGGCCGAGTTATGGGCCCTTTGTCACTTTTAACTTACCCTAACTCTTACCCTAAATCTTGTCCTCGCTTCTTTTCCGAAACTGCTTGAGGGATTTCATTGAAACTTAACAGGAGTGTTTGTCACCAGGCCTAGTTGTGCATATCGTCAGGAATTTCTGCTCAGATTATTTTTGGTCGAGTTATAATGGGCAATTTGTCATTTTTTAGCTAACCCTGTTACCCTTCCCCTAACTTCTGTATATAAATCTTCATCTTCAAAATCGTTGGTGATATTTTATTGAAACTTCACAGGAGTGTTCGTCACCAAGCCAAGTTGTGCATGTCATCAGGAGTTTCCATTCAGAAAATTTTTGCTAGTGTTATGTGCCCTTAGTCTTAACTATATAACTTCTATATTTGTCCATGCTTAATCTCCAAAACAACTTGGGGGATTTCATTGAAACTTCAGAGGAATGTTTATCACCAAGCCTAGTTGTGTATGTTGTCAGAAGTTTCCGCTCAAATTATTTTTGCCAGAGTTATGGGCCCCCTAGTCATTTTTATGCCCCCCACAAAGTGGGAGGCATATAGAGTTGCACTCGTCCGTCAGTACGTACGTCTGTCCGTACCTCCCCAAATCTTGTGGCATCAACTCCTCCTAAACTATAAGGCGGATTTCTTTCAAACTTGCACAGATGATCAAGCAGGATGTGTAGATGATCATAAAGAAAGGATTTTTTCCTGTGACCATTTTTACCTGAGTTATGGCCCTTTGTTATGAAAAGTTATGTTGCAGCAGTGGGGCATCAGTTTCGGAGGACACATTCTAGTTTACTATAACTTCTATATAAAAATCTTGTCCACACTTAATCTCCAGAACCTCTTGACAGATTTCATTTAAATTTCACAAGAATTCTTGTCACCAAGCCTAGTTGTGCATAACATCAGGAGTTTCAGCTTGAATTATTTTTTGACCAAGTTATGGGCCCTTAGTCATTTGTACTATAACTTCTTTATTGAAATATTGTCCAAACTCCATCTCCAAAACCCTTTAAAGGATTTCATTGAAATTTCACAGGAATGTTTGTCCCCTAGTCTAGTTTTGCATATCTTCAGGATTTTCCGCTTGGATTACTTTTATCAGGGTTATGGGCCCTTACTCATTTGGTTTGCTTAAATTTATTTAGTGAAGGATTTACTTCAAACTTCAAATATATGTTCTTTATCATCACTCACATTATTCCTTTTCATTACCCACATCATATTTGGTAAGTTCCATAACTCTAATAATCATATTTCCAGGATAATCTCCCCTCTAATCTTAGAATTTAATCTAAATAAATTGTAATATATAACTTGTTTATTACTGGAGATATTTACTACAGACTTGAAACAAATGATCCTTTTCATCTTTCACATTATGCAGTATGCTTCATCTCTTCCACAGGCATATTCTTTATTACATATGTATACCAATTTTATTTCAAAGCTGCATTTCAGGGGCATATGTCAATTTCAAGTGACAGCTCTTTTTTTCTTTAATATTTGATTCGTTCTGTATTCACTTGGATGATTGGCAATATTTGTTGTACATTAAACTTCAGATTGAATTAACTACTGTCTTAAAGTACATTGAAATGATATAGCATTATTTTATTACCAGGAATTTGATTCGAATAATTGAGAATGCTGTCTCCTCTTGAGGGTGGTGGAAAGGGTATCCTAATTCTATTGTCACAATTACAACTGGTTATTTGCAGATGGAAAAAAATAACAGGAAAAACTCTGTTATTATTAAGAAAACATGTAACAGTGTTAATTTGTCCCTTTAACCCTTTCCTCCATATACATACCTTTATGGCATGGGCAAACATTGTAGATCCAGATCAGCCAGCACATCTGTGCCACCTGATCAGGATCTGCACTGTTGGCTTTTTTATTAATTTGGTTATTTCTGAATAAAAAGCAAACAGTGCAGATCTGGATCAGATGGCACTGATATTTCAGCTGATATAGATCTACACAGGTCACACACGAAAAATGCATATAATATTTATATGAAGGAAGGGTTAAGTTTTGGCAGAAAAAGGCAGAAAACCTTTTTTATAAGGAAACCTTGTTACAATTTTGTTTCCCTTTAATTTGACAGAAAAGGCAGACAATCCTCTTATTATAAACAAAATCTGTTATGGTGTTGTTTCCCTTTAAATAATGACAGGAAAAGGCAGTCAACCCTGTTTATTAAGAAAACATTTTACAGTGTTGTTGTTTCCCTTGAATAATTTCTCAAGAAACTTGCATGTTTATCATGCTTTGACAGTAAATTTCATCATGCAAGATAATTACTATAAATTTCCAAGATAATACAGTTTTTATTCAAGATGGGGATTCATATTGGGAGATAGCAATTTAGATACTGTAAACTGATGCTATTTTCTTCACACGTTTATGTCAGCACCATTTAATGCAGAAACAGGGTTTTGTTTTTTAATGAAAAGAATACATTTATCTTTCCCAAAGCAGGGGTACTCATTCTTGGTTTTTCTTGAGGTTTATATTGATAATCAGATTATTATCTGTGTCTTAGAATTTGCTGGTTTATTAAAATTTACAAAAATGAGCATCTTAATATTTGAAATATTTTCTTTCTAACTCATTTCTTATCATAACCCTTTCCTCCATATATACACATTTTAATGCATGTGCGACCAGTGTAGATCCAGATCAGCCGGCACATCTGTGCCATCTGATCAGGATTTGCACTGGTAGCATTTTGGTCAGAAATAACCAAATGAATCAAAAAGCGAATGGTGCAGATTCTTATCAGACTGCACAGATGTGGCGGCTGTTCTGGATCTACACTGTTTGCCCACGCAAAGGTGTGTCTATGAAGGAAAGGGTTAAATGGAATATATAAACTGATGTACCATGAAACCCTTCTATTAAGAAAAACATCTTCGACATACGTGGTCTTAATAGTAGGGTGGTCTTTATTCCAGGACCCAAGATCATAAAACTAAGTTTTGAGATCAGTCTGAAATCTCAAGGATCTGATTGGCTGAAATGGCGACCAGTCGCCATTTCAGCCAATCAGATCCTTGAGATTTGAGACTGATCTCCAGATTTAGTTTTATGATCTTGGGCCCAGGGTAGTAAGTGGTGCATAACTGTGGTGATGCGGACATTGAAATACTGCGGTCTTGTTATCGAGGCGACCACTTTCAGTTAATTAGGATAATAATGAGCTCAGCTAGAAAACTTACCCTTAGTAACCTTTGTTTTTTTTTAGCTCACCTGTCACGTAGTGACAGGGTGAGCTTTTGTGAGGGGGGTTCGTCCGTCGTCCGTCCGTCTGTCCGTCCGTCCGTCCGTCTGTCTGTCCGTCCGTTCACAATTGTTGTCCGCACTCTAGCGGATGGAATTTTGGTCCGATCTTCTTCAAACTTGGTCAGAATGTTTATCTCAATGATATCTAGGTCAAGTTCGAAACTGGGTCATGTGACCTTGAAATCTAGGTCACTGGGTCAAATTGTAGAAAAAGCTTGTCCGCACTCTAGCAGTCTTAATTATGGTGCAATCTTCTTTAAACTTGGTCAGAATGTTTATCTTAATGATATCTAGGTCAAGTTCGAAACTGGGTCATGTGACCTCAAAATCTAGGTCACTGGGTCAAATTATAGAAAAAGCTTGTCTGCACTCTAGCGGTTGTAATTTTGGTCCGTTCTTGTTTAAACTTGGTCAGAATGATTATCCTAATGATATCTAGGTCTAGTTCGAAACTGGGTCATGTGACCTTGAAATTTAGGTCACTAGGTCAAATTATAGAAAAAGCTTGTCCGCACGCTAGTGGTCGTTATTTTGGTCCGATCTTCTTCAAACTTGGTCAGAATGTTTATCCCAATAATATCTAGGTCAAGTTCGAAACTGGGTCATGTGACCTTGAAATCTAGGTCACTAGGTCAAATTATACAAAAAAGCTTGTCTGCACTCTAGTGGTCGTAATTTTGGTCAGATCTTCTTCAAACTTGGTCAGAATGTTTATCCCAATAATATCTAGGTCATGTTCGAAACTGGGTCATGTAACCTTGAAATTTAGGTCACTAGGTCAAATTATAGAAAAAGCTTGTCCGCACTTTAGCGGTCTTAATTTTGATGCAATCTTCTTCAAACTTGGTCAGAATGTTTATCTCGATGATATCTAGGTCATGTTCGAAACTGGGTCATATGACTTTGAAATCTAGGTCACTGGGTCAAATTATAGAAAAGCTTGTCCGCACTCTAGCAGTCTTAATTATAGTGCAATCTTCTTTAAACTTGAACAGAATGTCTATCTTAATGATATCTAGGTCAAGTTCGTAACTGGGTCATGTGACCCTTAAAACTAGGTCTTTAGGTCAAATTAAAGAAAAAGCTTGTCTGCACTCTAGCGGTTGTAATTTTGGTCCGTTCTTCTTTAAACTTGGTCAGAATGTCTATCCCAATGATATCTAGGTCTATTTCGAAACTGGGTCATGTGACCATGAAATCCAGGTCAATAGGTCAAATTATAGAAAAAGCTTGTCTGCACTCTAGTGGTCGTAATTTTGGTCCGATCTTCTTTAAACTTGGTCAGAATGTTTATCCCAATGATATCTAGGTCAAATTCGAAACTGGGTCATGTGACCTTCAAATCTAGGTCACTAGGTCAAATTATAGAAAAAGCTTGTCCGCACTCTAGTGGTGGTAATTTTGGTCAGATCTTCTTCAAACATGGTCAGAATGTTTATCCCAATGATATCTAGGTCTAGTTTGAAACTGGGTCATGTGACCTTGAAATCTAGGTCACTGGGTCAAATTATAGAAAAAGCTTGTCCGCACTCTAGCGGTCTTAATTTTGATGCGATCTTCTTCAAACTTGGTCAGAATGTTTATCTCACTGATATTTAGGTCAAGTTCGAAACTGGGTCATGTGACCTTGAAATCTAGGTCAAATGATAGAAAAAGCTTGTCCGCATTCTAGTGGTCTTAATTTTTGTCCGAACCATTGAACAGATGTTCACAGGTGAGCGACCCAGGGTCCCATGGACCCTCTTGTTGTTTAACTTTATGAGACAACCGCTACAGTATTTATATAGTTTGAGTCAACAGTATTTATATAGTAGGGGCTGCACAGAAGAAACCCATTGTTCTTTATAATGATGGTCTCATAAAGCTAGAAAATCAAGGGTCTATTTCAAAGCCCCTGGGTTTAAGGTTATAAAACTGAGATTGGAAACCAGTCTAAAATCTCAAGCATCTGATTGGCTGAAATGGCGACTGATCGCCATTCAGCCAATCAGATCCTTGAGATTTAAGACTGGTTTCCATGCTCAGGTTTATAACCTTTAGGGCACTCTAAGAAATCTTGTTTGCTGTGAAATGAGTTATATTTGTGGGATACAAATTTTTGTGAATTTTGTTGCCAGATTGATCCATGAAATAAAAGCAATTTATGAAAGAATTGAACAAAACATAGTTTAGAAAATGACGCCCACATACTGTATAATGGATTTTTTTTCGTGAGCATAATATATTTGCTATTTTCACGAACATCGTAAATTCGCTAAAGCCCTGGTCCCAACCCGCCGTATGTGCAAGTGCTTGCTGTCTACGTGCAAAAACGCGGACCAAATTCAGGGATCAGTATGTGGTGAATACAGCTGTAGCATTTTTAGTGCATGCAAAACTTTCTCTGCATTCGAGCTGTGTGCGGGCTACGGATTCACCACCAGTACATGCGTTTCCTGTAAGTCCACGAGCGCATAACGCACTGCCTCTGCCAGTCTTTGCACGGTCCGTGCTTCCTCGGTTCAACCGTCCAAAACGTGGACAGAACTCAGGCGGACTTACAGAGCAAGTACGTGCTCCACACTTACAACGCACAGTGTGCGCACTGACCTCTGTGGTATATAAAATATATATCGAGTATCAATAGATTGTCCTTATAATATATCACCCAACAGCAACCAAAATAAACTCGCGATCACTGCACTTGCACGCACTTACAACGGGCGAGCGAGTAAGAACACCATTCGTGAGCAGTACTGCCTCTGTATGTCAACATGGAAATCTCCAGGAAATCTTTGTAAGCACGTACAACTCACTTATCACCTACGGAACGTACGATGCCACAACCATTTACCCCTAGACGTGGCATGCAGGCCACTTACTCGCACCTTGCGCAACCGTGAGTGTGACATGTGTCCTCTCTGCTCTTGCCACGTCCAACAAAAAAATGCGTGAACGTAACCTCCGCAGAACATGTAGGGTAAAAAAAGACGCACGTCGGGTTGTGACCTGGGCTTAAAATAATAAACACCCAAAATACCCAACTTAACTTTTGGGAGGTGCACTATATTGCTAGACAGTATGGTAGGCTTGATAAAAACCGCAGATATTATTTCTTATGTTCTAGGTTAATTGAGTATTTCCCATAGTGCACAAATTTAGTAAATGCTTTGGGCTGATAAGATAAATACTGATACAATAAGCGGTTCAGGAACCAAAATCATTAGTATGATGGCAAGCTTCAAATTATGGGTGGAGATTATTTTATAATTTCAAAATTTGTTGCATACACTATGCTTTACAAACAGATGAGTTTTACTTAAAAAGCTGTTTGAAAAGGTATTACAATCACCCCAGTGGACTAAAGGTTAATTATTGCTTCATAACGTCTATAGGCCTATCTGCGAGGTCACAGTCGATATTCTGTCTATAAAAGCATTATCACTATTGTTATTAAAATGGATGTAAATTATGCTATGGGCACTGCGGTTTTTAACAGTTTGATAAATTACCACGGTTTAATGCACAACATTCACACCATAGCAAACACTTCTTCTAATTAAATTACATTTGTTGGTACAGGATTCCAACAACTATAGCAACATATTCAATGCCCGGCAACATTGAAAATGCGAAAATTATAACCGTGAAAATTTAAATTATGGCAAAATCACGAAAATTTTCGGTCGCGAAAATAACCAATCAAACGGTTACAAAAATAAGGCAGAAAACCAATATGCCCACAAATACAAGTACAACCACAGTAATCTATATGAAATCTGTTCCATTTCCAACTGGTAATTGTTTCCTAGTAATGATACTCATAAATTTTAAAGGATAGTTTTAGTACATGAATACATGATGAAGCTTTTTTCACATTACTTTTGGTTTAGTCAGTATAATTACCGTAATTATGGGAGGTAGGCCTGAATAGTCTTGTAATAGATAGAATTGAGTGTAATAAGTTCCTGTCAGCAATTAACAACAAAATCACGTTAATTTTTGTAAATCAATTTTTGCTGATTAACATTATTTAATATGTAAATTAATTACGCCTTTCACTTGACTATTTTGTACCCAGCTTCAGGAAAAAGGACCTATTATGGAAACAATTATGGTGGGGTTCAGGAAGATTCAACGAATGTTGTCCGCTCTCTAAATTTAGTAATACCCCTAATACGAGCACTTACCCAATCTTTAACAACTTTAGTCAGAGTGTTTATAATATCATGGGCCTTGTTAAGTAACCAGCCCGATTGTTCCTTTCACCATGAGTTGTGGTCCTTTTATTGTTTAAGTAAATACTTAACCATTTTTTAATGTCCCCACAAAGTGGGAGGCTTATAGAGTTCCGTCTATACGTCCGTTCATTCGTCCTCCATTAATCTTGTGGCATCAACTCCTTCTAAACTATTAGGAGGATTTGTTTCAAACTTGCACAGATGATCAAGCAGGATATGTAGATATTTGCAAAGAAAAGATTTTTTCCTGCCACCATTTTTACCAGAATTATGGCCCTTTGTTATTACAGATATTGTTGCATCAGTGGGGGCATCAGTGTCTGAGGACACATTCTAGATTCAAACTTGATTAAGGTCCATAATATCTCATTCAGCTTTCAAAAATAAACCAAATTGCTCCTGTCATTCTGAAGTTATTGCCCTTTGAATCAGAGTATTCAAACTTTACAGGACAAGTGGGCCCCTTGAGCAGATAACCAATATTGTTGTTGTGGTCAGTGCATTTAATATCAAGGTCACAGAGGCTGTAAAGGTCATCCATTTCTGTGTTATAAAGCATATTAGAAAGTGTTGACACTCAATGTAAGCCAAAATTTTATTGAAGATATGACTGTATGTTTTACTGTAATAATATCTTCAGATCATTATTTGACACTCCCAAGTGTTGTGAATCATGCTTCCTGTAATATTGACTTTTTATGCCCCTATGAAGTTTAACTCTCTACTCCATGTGTGACCAGTGTAGATCCAGATCAGCCAGGATTTGTGCCTCTGATCAGGATCTGCACTAGTCGCATTTGGTCCAAAAATAACCTAACAAATAAAAAAGCGAAGAGTGCAGATCCTGATAAGACTGCACAGATATGCCAGCTGAACTGGATCTACACTGTTCGCCCTCACAAAAAAGGTGTATCTATGGAGGAAAGGGTTAAGGAGTATGTATGTAGGAAAAAGTAAGAGTAAAATTAAGATAGAGACTGGCTATAATCAAGTGAAATTCGGCAGTTTCATTTAATGAAAGTGTTTGCAAACAAAATCTGTCAAGAAATTGAATTTTATTAAGATAATGTGCATACATAGATACTGATAATATAAACAATGTTAGTGCAATAAAAATAGAAAAGTAATAAAACATTTTCCAATAAAACTTCAATTACCCTGAAGATGTTGAAAATGTCAGCTTTATAAATAATATCAGCGATAACTTGCATTACCTAAAATTCTTTTAATTAATCCTTTACTCCATTGAATATTATGTTTAACCATGGGTGAACAGTGTAGATCCAAATGGCACATCTTTGCCATCTGATCTGATCAGGATCTGCAATCAGGATCTGCACTGTTTGCTTTTTGATTAATTGGGTTATTTCTGACCAAGTGAGGAGTTTACATCCTAATATCATTGGAAGGCACTCCCATGGCTCTTGATCTTCACTGTTTGTACATGTAATAAAACCTGTATAAGTGGAGTAGAGGGTTAAAAGGGTAATATGATAACACATTTTCTATTGAAAAAATATCTTGACACTTCTAATACAAAGTTGAATTGTTATTCTATGAATTTGTCATTTTTTCTTTTGTTCTTTCTTCATACTTCCATTTCAGACATAATTTATTTGATATAAAATGCAAGGTGACCAATAAATAATCTTTACAATTTCTGAATTGTACTATTTTACATCTAAATTTATATATTTAAATGCAAGGTGACATATAAATAATCTTTACAATTTCTGAATTGTACTATTTTACATCTAAATTTTTGTTCCCCTTAGGCCTAAAAAAAATATGTCTGTTTCCTGTAACATCATAAAAAAAATGAGGGTCGGTAGGTAGGTTTTTTTTGTTTTTTTTTCATGCTTCAGGACTGTTAAGTAGGGGAGTAGGGGATGCAGTGACAACTCTACCGTCAGTTTTTGGGGCAGTAGAATAAAATGGTTTTCATCGGAAAATTGGGAAGAGGCATAGAAATAAGTATTTTCAGAATTCGTGATATTTGACAATCTTGCCGATTTTTTTATGTTGCAAAAAAATGTTATGACTTACTTTGACACCGTTTCCGGTTTTGTACTCGTCATTCACAATGAACCACTTTATAAATTTCATCAATTGTCAGGGAGTTCTTTGCCGATATGATACATTTCTGTTCGTTTTTGTTCACAAAGCTTCGTGGCGAGTAAAGATGCCGCCATCTTATGCAAAGTGGTGCTCGATAAAAAATACACACTGCGAAGGTCACACACCACTATTTTTTAAGGGTTTCGTATAAAACGATTTTCAACCACTGGCGAATTTAAAGTCGAAAAAAAAAATCGGTCGGGGGTAAAAACGGAGGGTCAGTCAGGTTACAGGAAACAGACATATTTTTTTTTTAGGCCTTAGAGGTAAGTTAAATAGTTTCATCCATAATTTAAATAAAGATGGACCCTTAAACAGGCAGTGTAAAAGTCATAAGCTCCCTAGGGTATTTCAGGTAATGCTATTGCAAAATCTTTCCATTGAAAGTTGACATTATACCTTAACAATAAGCGCAAAATATTGTAATTAAACAGTAAAATATAAAAATATGTTATAAAGTTCTATATAATATTTATATAATAAAAAGAATAAAATGAGCCAGTGGGTGGTGCGATTCTGGCCATGAAGCTTAAAGCTCAATTATTTATATTTTGTAATAAGTCATGACAATGACTACTTTGCTTTTTATTTATAGATAAATATTTACTACTTCATATACTTTTCCAGAACAGCAGATATCTATTGGCTTATCATGGTCATGTGACTGTGTTTCAGTTCTTAGTGAAGCGGCTCCTTAATTTGGCAGCTATGCTCAAAGTTAAACATTATCACAACTTATAAATCAATAAATGAGAAATACAGAAAGGTTTGTTCAAGGTTGTTTTTGTGTAGCCCTTTCGAAGAAATGGCGATACATAGGGACCGCTTTGTCCGTCCGTCGGTCCTTCACGAAAACTTAACGTTGGCTATAACTTTGCCATTTCTTAATATTTCTTTATCAAACTTTCAAATTATATTGCATATGACAACACGCTGGAGATGATGCCAAATTCTCAAGGTCAAGGTCACATTTGATGGAGTTATGCCCCTTTTTCTACTTGGATTTAGATACAAAAACTTAACATTGGCTATAACTTTGTCATTTCTTAATATTTTTTCATCAAACTTTCAAATTATATTGCTGATGACAACACGCTCGAGATGATGCCAAATTCTCAAGGTCAGGGTCACATTTGATGGAGTTATGCCCTCTTTTGTACTTGGATTTTTACACGAAAACTTACGTTGGCTATAACTTTGTCATTTCTTAATATTTTTACATCAAACTTTCAAATTATATTGCTTATGACAACACGCTCATGATGATGCCAAATTCTTAATGTCAACGTCACATTTGATGGAGTTATGCCCCTTTTTAGCTCACCTGAGCACTTGTGCTCATGGTGAGCTTTTAGGATCACTCTGTGTCCGTTGTGCGTCGTGCGTCGTGCGTCGTCAATTTTTGCTTTAAACAACATCTCCTCTTAAACCCCTGGGCCAAACTTGATGAAACTTGCCACAAATGTTCCTTGCATGAAGCTCTTCCAAAGTTGTTCAAAGAAATCAATTCCATGCAGAACTCAGGTTGCCATGGCAACCGAAAGGAAAAACTTAAAAAATCTTCTTCTCTGAAACCACAAGGCCTAGAGCTTAGATATTTGGCATTTAGCACCCTCTAGTGGAACTCTACAAAGATTGTTCAAATTATTTTCCTGGGGTCAAAATTGGCCCCGCCCTGGGGTTTTTCGTTTTTCTTCTTTTAAATTCTGTTTTTAACCTTTGATTTTCTACAGTTATCAACCAGATTTTGACACAAACTTTATACCATCTTAAAATTCAATTTTTCCTGAACAATTCATACACTGGTTGTTCAGTGATAAAATTAAAAACAAAAATTTTAGTAGCAGAGTGAAAATTTCAAGTGACAAAATTCCAATATTTCTACCAGTCTTAAACTATATTTAGGTTCAATGTAAGGTGTTATTATATTGCAGTACCACAGTATAGCTCTAGATGCTTGACAATGACCTAGTGAACTTTGCTATTTAGATCTGTGTTATGCAATATTTAGAACTTTGCTCTGGAAGATTTTATACTGTAAATGTTGTCATTTTCTATGGATATTGACCAAATAAACTTTCTTACTTTATAGCTCTTTGCAAATCAGGCTTTTCTGAATATTTTATTCACTGTTTGTAAAACATATTTGTAGCACATTCTCAAAATGTTCAGACTATATTAGACACATTTTTTGCATGGGCGAACAGTGTGATCCAGATCGTCCAGTGTGATCCAGATCGTCCAAGAACTAGGTCACTGTTACTAAAAATAGAATTTTCTTGTGAACACCCTAGCGGTCACAATTTTGCTTCGATTGTCATGAAACTTAGTCAGGACACATTTTGTTGCATGGGCGAACAGTGTAGATCCAGATCGTCCAAAAACTAGGTCACTGTTACTAAAAATAGAATTTTCTTGTGAACACCCTAGCGGACACAATTTTGCTTCGATTGTCATGAAACTTAGTCAGGACACATTTTGTTGCATGGGCGAACAGTGTAGATCCAGATCGTCCAAAAACTAGGTCACTGTTACTAAAAATAGAATTTTCTTGTGAACACCCTAGCAGACACAATTTTGCTTCAATTGTCATGAAACTTAGTGAGGATGTTTGTCCCAATGATTTCTCGGATGAGTTCGAATATGGGTCATCTGGGTCCAAAAACTAGGTCACTGTAACTAAAAATACGATTTTCTTGTGAACACTCTAGCTGTCACATTTTTTCTCCGATTGTCATAAAACTTGGTATGGATGTTTTTCTGAATGATATCTCGGAGGAGTCTCATTTTTGCTCTGATTGTCATGAGAGTTCATCAGGATGTTTGCTCCAATGATTTCTCAGACGAGTTTGAATATGGGTCATCTAGGTCCAAAAACAAGGTCACTGTTACTAAAAATAGAATTTTCTTGTAAACACTCTAGGGATCACATTTTTCCTTCTATTGTCATGAAACTTTTGTCAGGATAGTTGTCCCAATGATTTTTCGGACAAGTTTGAATATGGGTAATCTGGGTCCAAAAACTAGGTCACTGTTACTAAAAAAAGAATTTTCTTGTGAACACTCTAGGGGTCACATTTTTGCTGCGATTGTCATGAAATTTGGTCAAAATGTATTTCCCAATGATTTCTCTGACAAGTTTAAATATGAGTCATCTGGGTCCAAAAACTAGGTCATTGTTACTAAAAATAGAATTTTTCTTGTTAACACTCTAGGGGTCACATTTTTGCTCAGATTGTCATGAAACTTAGTCAGGATGTTTGTCGCAATGATATCTCAGTTGAGTTTGAATATGAGTCATCTGGGTCCAAAAACTAGGTCACTGTTGCAAGAGACTATTGACTAAACTCAGGTGAGCGCTTTTAGGGCCATCATGGCCCTCTTGTTGTACTTGGATTTTTATTCCAACATAGCACCAGAGGGTGACACAAGTGTTCAACTGAACACCCATCTAGTTCTGTGTTTCATTGATGTATGGACTGTCAGAATGTATACCGTAACCATATTTAATCCTTTCCTCCGTATTACACACATTTTAACACATGTGCGACCAGTGTAGATCCAGATCAGCCGGCACATCCGTGCCATCTGATCAGGATCAACACTGGTTTTATATTGTTAAGAATTAATGAATCAGAAAGCAAACAGTGAAGATCCTGATCAGACGGCACGGATCTACACTGGTCGCATCTTGGTCATAAATAACCTATTAGATCTAAAAGTAAACAGCGCAGATACTGATCAAATGTGCCGGCTGATCTGGACCTACACTGTTCGCCCAGACACCAATAAAGGTGTATCTATGGAGTAAGGGGTTAACTTGACAAGGGAATAGTAGTAAACAGTATAGACCTAATGAGGTGATATGCAGACTCACATCAGCCTTTGCAGTAGAGCAATTGTGTAAGGGTTTACACTGTTTGCTATTCAGCAAATAAGTTTCTGCAAATACCCCTTTAACCCTTTCCTCCATAGATAAACCTTTATTGCATGGGTGAACAGTTTAGATCCAGATCAGCCTGCACATCCGTGCCATCTGATCAGAATCTAGACTGTTTGCTTTTTGATTCGTTAGATTATTTCTGACCAAAATGCAACCAGTGCAGATCGTGATCAGATGGCACGGATGTGCTGGCTGATCTGGATCTACACTGGTCACCCATGCATAAAAATTGTATATATGGAGGAAAAGGTTAAACAAAAGGTGGACTAATCCCAATGTCTGTCATGATTTGTCAGGTCCCAAGATTATTAAACATGAAAATGAAGACTAGTCTCAAATCTCAGCATTATAACTGGTGCGTTGAAATTAATAACAATCTTAGAACTGACAAATGTTTCCCCACTCAGTTTTATAACCTTGCAGCCAAGGATTAGGTGTAAAACAATTTTTGCTGCAGTTTGCACTTCAGTTTGCAGTATCAACCAAGGCATCATGTTCTTTGCCATTCTTAACTGTTCGGTTTGCATACCCATTGTTTTTAGCTGCAATAAATGATGATTCCTGAAAATGATCATCATGGTCAGAGTATTTTCTTTTTTCATGTAGAATATCGTGGCTGATGCTTTCAGGAACCCCTGTCGTTAATGTATCTCTACGCAGTGACCTTGATGACAACACTTTACGAAAACCTTTCTCATTGCTCCAAAATCGACGACTCGGAAAAAGTTTGTAGAAAATTGTTTTATATCCTTGTTGTACTTCTTTAAGTCTAACAGCGTAGATCAATGGGTCTGCGACAGAGTTAAACAGAAGTACTAGAAATAATATGTCGTTTACGAGTGATAATTTTTTGAAGTGACGGATTACGTAAATTTTATCCATGTTAATCTGAATGTAAATATAGACTTGATATGTTCCATGCGGTGCCCAGAATAAAATAAATGTCCCAACAATTAACATTGTTGTAACAATTGCTTTCACACTGTGCAGTTCGTTCTGGTAAAGCCTACTTTCTCGCAGCATGATGTTTTTCACCAGTATGTAAATGCGCACATATATGATCACAATGGCAGCCAGCACAACGAAGATAAACAGGTTGATGAAAACCTCCAGTCGAAATTCATCACTATTAATAGCTTTGCAAAAAGGAGTGTCCGATTTATGATTCCCGGCACCAACAATGATTTCAAGTAGTGCTCCCATGATGCTGAAACCCCATATTGCAATCACAATAATGTTCCCTCGGAGGTTAGACATGAATCCGTGATAGTGGAGTGGTTTCATAATGGCCAGGTAATGGTTCACAGCCATGACCAGGAGGTTTACTAACGTGGCCAGCACTGCCGTGTTCAACATCAAAGTCTGCAAGATCTTCTCGCAATGTTCCCACTTGGAAAATATGCTCATAAAATCTTCAAATAAAATGCTCACAAGAATCAAACTATCGGACACACCAAGGCTAATGATCAGCTTTGGATGGGCCAATTGTCCGTCGGGTATGTGTGCCGTCGCGACAACTGACATGGCATTAGCAATGAGCCCCACAATGCTTAGAACAAACATGATAACATCAATGGGTTGACTGAAGATTTTGGCTGCTCTTTCAGCCGCTGTTGGCATTATCGATGATGATGTATCTGATGAGTTAAGCGTACCATTTAAGGCTCTTAGTGTCAAATTTGTGATGTTTTCCATAGCTGCCTTGATTTATGGTTATGCCGTGGAACAGCTAAAATCTGAAAGCAGAAATGTGAATTATGGAGCAGGTTTTCAAGTCTAGTGAAAATACTACAAAATACTGAATTGTATTTATAGATTTTGTCATCTGCTTAAAACGTTATTAATATTTGGAAGATTCAGTACTTCAGGATAGACCCACCAGACTTCCAGAAACTGAACCAAATTTCCTCCATTGATCTTAATGATATTAAAATAATGTATGAAAGCAGTTCACTTGATCAGATAATGCAAAATCCTTGTATCCTCACTTAAAAGGTCATAATTCCATCTGATTATTATCTATTTTCAAATTTTGTGAAGGGTTTTGTCTTGATGTTGTCTGGAGCAAGTTTTAATCTGTATCAACCTGATCAATAGTTATGCTACTAGAAACTGTCATATCTTAACCTTAACCCTTTCCTGTACAGACACACCTTTATTGCTAGGGCGAACAGTTTAGATCCAGATCAGCCGGCACATCCGTGCCGTCTGATCAGGATCTAAACTGTTCGCTTCTTGATTCATTAGGTTATTTCTGACCAAAATGCGACCAGTGCAGATCCTGATCAGACGGCACAGATGTGCCGGCTGATCTGGATCTACACTGGTCGCACATGCGTAAAAATGCGTATGTGTACAGGAAAAGGTTATAATACAGTTGAACATGCCTTAGCGACCACCTGCATTCAGCAACCACCTGTCTTAAACAGCTTGTTTAAATATATCCTAAACTGACAGTTTGTTCTAATTTTAACCTGTCTGAAACAGCCACCTGTGTTAAGCAGCCACTTTTTGGCACTCCCTTGGGTGGCTGCTTAATACAGGTTTGACTGAAGATGAAATAGGAACTGCCACCAAACACGGCAAATTCATAATATTGCAGGCTCAGGCTTTGATTGTGCCTGTATGTGAGCAGTAATAGAAATGCATATTACCGTCCACACCGCTTAGCCCTGGTTTGAGTGCAACTCAATACTTTCACAAATAAAATAAATATCATGCTGAAAGGCTGTGAAAGGATATTATTGATAGTGGCACTGATTGAATGTTTGGGGTGACAATTTTTACAGTCGCCACATGACACCAACAGCACTACTGTGATAATTGAACAGATGACAAAGGAACTTTGAAAGGCTGTTTCTCAGCTTAACCCGCTTTCCTCCATTGACACACCTTTAATGCGTTGGCCAACAGTGTAGATCCAGATCAGCCAGCACATCCATGCCATCTTATCAGGATCTGCACTGTTCACTTTTTGATTTGTTAGGCTAATTCTGACCTAAATGTGACCAGTGCAGATCCTGATCAGACGGCACAGATGTGTAAAAACATGTCTTTACGGAGGAAAGGGTTAAACTTGTTGTAATTGTTGCATTGATGTGTCTTAAGTATTTAATACTCAAACTTTCTGGGTGAGCGATATAGGACCAATTGACCCACTTTTTTGATTATGAATTATAGTCTATTTCAGTATTCTTTATAGTTCTTGGCACCTTTAATTTCAGGTTATCTGCATTACATTTAGGCAATTACTACTATTCATCCTTTGGTTCACTGCTGGGTATTTTTGTGATTTTAATGAATTGAATTATCAAAATAATTATATGATCTTCAAATGATAGCAGGTAGATCATTAAGCTTTCTCATCATCAATCTTAATGAGTGCTGGAATCCAAGAAACCTGCTCAGTTTCACTATAGGGCTTAATATATTAGATCAAACACTTGCTGAAAAACCGGGCATTCGCTTAGGTTGTATGAACAGGGAAAATTGTTTTTTTTGCAATTTTAGTGGGAAGTCTACTTTATATCGTTGCAAGCAAAAATTAATTAAAATCACTGATTTTGAATATTTCATCGGTACATTTGTAGAAGTTTGAATTTATTTTAAATTTCTAGAAAATATTGATTTTGCAAAGCTGAGTGTCAGTTTTCATATAAGTAATGCATTTGTCATTATCAGCAATGCATTTGTCAATATCAGTCATGCATTTGTCAATATCAGTAATGCATTTGTCAATATCAGTCATGCATTTGTCAATATCAGTAATGTTTTGTCAATATCTGTAATGCATTTGTCAATATCAGTCATGCATTTGTCATTATCAGTAATGCATTTGTCAATATCAGTCATGCATTTGTCAATATCAGTAATGCATTTGTCAATAACAGTCATGCATTTGTCATTATCAGTAATGCATTTGTCAATATCAGTCATGCATTTGTCATTATCAGTAATGCATTTGTCAATATCAGTCATGCATTTGTCATTATCAGTAATGCATTTGTCAATATCAGTCATGCATTTGTCAATATCAGTAATGCATTTGTCAATATCAGTAATGCATTTGTCAATATCGTTAATGCATTTGTCAATATCGGTAATGCATTTGTCAATACCAGAAATGCATTTGTCAATACCAGTAATGCATTTGTCATTATCAGTAATGCATTTGTCAATATCAGTAATGCAGTTGTCGATATCAGTAATGCAGTTGTCAATATCAGTGATGCAGTTGTCAATATCAGTAATGCAGTTGCAATATCAGTAATGCAGTTGTCAATATCAGTAATGCAGTTGTCAATATTTGTAATGCAGTTCTTAAGATCAGTAATGAGGTTGTCAATTTCATTAATGCAGCTTCTCAATATCAGTTATGAAGGTGTCAATATCAGTAATGCAGTTGGTCAATACCAGTAATGTAGTTATCAATATCTATAATCCAGGTGTAAGTATCAGTAATTCGGTTGCTAGTAACAGTAATGCAGTTGTCAATATCTGTAATACAGTTGTCAGTATCAGTAATGGAGTTGTCAGTTAAGTAATGCAGTTGTTAAGATCAGTAATGCAGTTGGTCAATACCATTAATGTAGTTATCAATATCAGTCATCCAGTTGTCGGTATCAGTAATGCAGTTATCAATATCAGTCATCCAGTTGTCAGTTTCAGAAATGCAGTTGTCAGTGTCAGTAATCCAATTTTAGGTATCAGTAATGCAGTTATTGATATCAGTTATCCAGTTGTCAGTTTCATTAATGCAGTTGTAAGTGTCAGTAATCCAATTTTAGGCATTAGTAATGCAGTTATCAATATTAGTCATCCAGTTGTCAGTTTCAGTAATGCAGTTATCAGTGTCAGTAATCCAATTTTAGGTATCAGTAATGCAGTTATAAATATCAGTCATCCAGTTGTCAGTATCAGTAATGCAGTTGTCAGTGTCAGTAATCCAGTTGTAGGTATCAGTAATGCAGTCATCAGTAACAGTAATGAAGTTGTCAATATCATTAATCCAGTTGTCAGTATCAGTAATGCAGTTTTCAGTAACAGTTATCGGTAGTCAATATCAGTAATCCACTTGTCAGTATCAGTAATCCAGTTGTCAGTATCAGTAATGCAGTTGTCAATCTGTAATAAAATTTTCAATATTTAATTTTTTTTATCCCCCCGCCAAAGGCGAGGGGGATATTAGAAATGCCCTTCGTCCGTGCGTCCGTCCGTCCGTGCGTCCGTCCGAAACAATTTTGTCCGGAGCATAAGTCCAAAACTACTGGAGGGATTTTATTCAAACTTCATACAATGACAGAGCTCATTGGTAGGTAGTGCAGTGTGCAAGAACAATAACTCTACCTTGCTTATTTTTAGAGTTATTCCCCTTTATCATATTTACTTGATAAATTTTGTCCGGAGCATAAGTCCAAAACTACTGGAGGGATTTTATTCAAACTTCATACACTGACAGAGCACATTGGTAGGTAGTGCAGTGTGCAAGAACAATAACTCTACCTTGCCTATTTTTAGAGTTATTCCCCTTTATCATATTTACTTGATACATTTTGTCTGGAGCAGAAGTCCAAATGTACTGGAGGGATTTTATTCAAACTTCATACACTGACAGAGCTCATTGGTAGGTAGTGCAGTGCGCAAGAACAATAACTCTACCTTGCCTATTTTTAGAGTTATTCCCCTTTATCATATTTACTTGATAAATTTTGTCCGGAGCATAAGTCCAAAACTACTGGAGGGATTTTATTCAAACTTCATACACTGACAGAGCTCATTGGTGGGTAGTGCAGTGTGCAAGAACAATAACTCTACCTTGCCTATTTTTAGAGTTATTCCCCTTTATCATATTTACTTGATACATTTTGTCTGGAGCAGAAGTCCAAATGTACTGGAGGGATTTTATTCAAACTTCATACACTGACAGAGCACATTTGTAGGTAGTGCAGTGTGCAAGAATGATAACTTTACCTTGCCTATTTTTAGAGTAATTCCCCTTTATCATATTTACTTGATAAATTTTGTTGTCCAGAGCATAACTCCAAAACATCTTGAGGGATTTTATTCAAACTTCATACACTGACGGAGCACAATGGTAGGTAGTGCATTGTGCAAGAACAATAACTCTATCTTGCCTATTTTAAGAGTTATTCCCCTTTATCATATTTACTTGATAAATTTTGTCCGAAGCAGAAGTCCAAAACTACTGGAGGGATTTTATTTAAACTTCATACACTGACAGAGCTCATTAGTAGATAGTGCAGTGTGCAAGAACAATAACTCGACCTTGCCTTTTTATGCCCCCGCCATGTAATGGCGGAAGGGCATATAGTGTTCACCCTGGCTGTGGGTGTGTTTGTTTATTTGTGTGTGTCAGTGTGTCAGTGTGTGTGTATGTTCGAAAATCTTGTCCGCTCTGTAACTTTGTTATTTCTTATTGGATTTTAAAATAACTTGGTGTGAATGTTCACCATATCAAGACGGTGTGTCGCGTACAATACCCATGCCTGTAGGTCCAAGGTCAAGGTAACTGTTACTAAAAATAGAATTTTCTTGTCCGGGCTGTAGCTTCCTTATGAATGGAGGGACTTCAAAATAACTTGGCACAAATGTTTACCATGACAAGGCGGTGTGTCGCGTACAAGACCCATGCCTGTAGGTCCAAGGTTAAGGTCACTGTTACTAAAAAAAGAATTTTGTTGGAAAAATCTTGTCCACTCTGTAACTTTGTTATTTCTTAATGGATTTTAAAATAACTTGGTATAAATATTCACCATATCAAGACGGTGTGTCGCGTACAATACCCATGCCTGTAGGTCCAAGGTCAAGGTAACTGTTACTAAAAATAGAATTTTCTTGTCCGGGCTGTAACTTACTTATGAATGGAGGGATTTCAAAATAACTTGGCACAAATGTTCACCATGACAAGGCGGTGTGTCGCGTACAATACCCATGCCGGTAGGTCCAAGGTCAAGGTCACTGTTACTAAAAATAGAATTTTCTTGTCCGGGCTGTAACTTCCTTATGAATGGAGGGATTTCAAAATAACTTGGCACGAATGTTCACCATGACAAGGCGGTGTGTCGCGTACAAGACCCATGCCTGTAGGTCCAAGGTCAAGGTCACTGTTACTAAAAATAGAATTTTGTTGGAAAAATCTTGTCCGCTCTGTAACTTTGTTATATCTTAATGGATTTTAAAATAACTTGGTATAAATATTCACCATATCAAGACGGTGTGTCGCGTACAATACCCATGCCTGTAGGTCCAAGGTCAAGGTCGCTGTTACTAAAAATAGAATTTTCTTGTCCGGGCTGTAACTTCCTTATGAATGGAGGGATTTCAAAATAACTTGGCACAAATCCGCTCTGTAACTTTGTTATTTCTTATTGGATTTTAAAATAACTTGGTATGAATGTTCACCATATCAAGACGGTGTGTCGCGTACAATACCCATGCCTGTAGGTCCAAGGTCAAGGTCACTGTTACTAAAAATAGAATTTTTTCTTGTCCGGGCTGTAACTTCCTTATGAATGGAGGGATTTCAAAATAACTTGGCACAAATGTTTACCATGACAAGGCGGTGTGTCGGGTACAAGACCCATGCCTGTAGGTCCAAGGTCAATGTCACTGTTACTAAAAAAAGAATTTTGTTGGAAAAATCTTGTCCGCTCTGTAACTTTGTTATTTCTTAATGGATTTTAAAATAACTTGGTATAAATATTCACCATATCAAGACGGTGTGTCGCGTACAATACCCATGCCTGTAGGTCCAAGGTCAAGGTAACTGTTACTAAAAATAGAATTTTCTTGTCCGGGCTGTAACTTCCTTATGAATGGAGGGATTTCAAAATAACTTGGCAGAAATGTTCACCATGACAAGGTGGTGTGTCGCGTACAATACCCATGCCTGTAGGTCCAAGGTCAAGGTCACTGTTACTAAAAAATAGAATTTTCTTGTCCGGGCTGTAACTTCCTTATGAATGCAGGGATTTCAAAATAACTTGGCACAAATGTTCACCATGACAAGGCGGTGTGTCGCGTACAAGACCCATGCCTGTAGTTCCAAGGTCAAGGTCACTGTTACTAAAAATAGAATTTTGTTGGAAAAATCTTGTCCGCTCTGTAACTTTGTTAGATCTTAATGGATTTTAAAATAACTTGGTATAAATATTCACCATATCAAGACGGTGTGTCGCGTACAATACCCATGCCTGTAGGTCCAAGGTCAAGGTCGCTGTTACTAAAAATATAATTTTCTTGTTTAGGCTGTAACTTCCTTATGAATGGAGGGATTTCAAAATAACTTGGCAGAAATGTTCATCATGATAAGGCGGTGTGTCGTGTACAACACCCATGCCTAAAGGTCAGAGGTCAAGGTCATTGTTACTTAAAATAGAATTGTGTTATAAAAATCTTGTCTGCTCTGTTACTTTGTTTTGTCTTATTGGATTTTAAAATAACTTGGTATAAATGTTCATTATATCAAGACGATGTGTTGTGTACAATACCCATGCCTGTAGGTCCAAGGTCAAGGTCACTGTTACAAAAAATATAAATTTCTTGTACTGGCTATAACTTTGTTATTAACAGAGTGATTTCATAATAATTTGGCACAAATGTTCACTATGACAAGGCGTTGTGTTGAGTACAATTCCCATGCCTGTAGGTCCAAGGTCAAGGTCACTATTACTAAAACCAGACTTTTCTTGTCTGGGCTGTGAGTTTGTTATTACTTATTGGATTTTAAAATAACTTGGTATAAATGTTCACCATGACAAACATGCATAGCGGGGGCATCCGTGTCCTATGGACACATTTCTAGTTTTAAGAGTTATTCCCCTTTATCATATTTACTTGATACATTTTTTCCAGAGCATGTCCAAAACTACTGGAGGGATTTTATTCAAACTTCATACACTGACAGAGCACATTGGTAGGTAGTGCAGAGTGCAAGAACAATAACTCTACCTTGCCTATTTTAAGAGTTATTCCTCTTTATCATATTTACTTGATATATTCTTTCCGGAGCACAACTCCAAAACTATTTGAGGGCTTTTATTCAAACTTCATACACTGACAGAGCACATTGGTATGTAGTGCAGTGTGCAAGTGCAATAACTCTACCTTGCCTTTTATAGAGTTATTCCCCTTTATCACATTTACTTGATACATTTTTTCCAGAGCATAACTCCAAAACTACTTGAGGGATTTTATTCAAACTTCATACACTGACAGAGCACATTGTAGGTAGTGCAGTGCGCAAGTCCAATAACTCTACCTTGCCTTTTTTAGAGTTATTCCTCTTGATCAGAATTACTTAATAAATTTTGTCCGGAGCATAACTCAAAAACTACTTGAGGGATTTTATTCAAATTTCATATACTGACAGAGCACAGTAGGTAGTGCAGTGTGCAAGTCCAATAACTCTACCTTGCCTATTTTTTAGAGTTATTCCCCTTTATCAGATTTACTTGATAAATTTTGTTTAAAAATTTTAACTCCAAATTTAAAAGGATTTCCTCTCCAGGTTAATTATACGAAAGTACAACCTTCAGGTTACTTTTTTACGGCGGGGGGATTTAACCATGTGTAACATGGCTCTTGTTAGTATTAGTTACTGTAGTTTTCAGTATCAATAAAAATTATTTCTTTAAAGCACATTTTCCTATTCATACCAAATATAAAGGATTTGAAAAATACATCAGCATGTATTATTATTTACCTTTTGAATTAAAAATAATGTACACAATAGAAATTTTTAATCATCATTTTTTTTATTTATAGTATATTTTTCCTAACAATCATAAAATCAGCTTTTAATATCCTATTGCTTGTAAAACCTTAGGTATCATAATATTAAAAATTATTGTAATTAAAAAACGAAATTATTGTAACAGAGCTGAGCATAACGATTGTTTGCCGATGTGGGAGCACGTCCATCGCTAGAAGCTAAAATAATTGAAAAAAAGTAAAATATGCATATCAGGAATCACCACACTCACAAAACACAGCCTCCCCATGCAGCGAAAAAGAAGAGAGGAAGAGAGAGAGCATATGGATATAAGTATGTCAATTTAAATAGGACGCCACAAACAATTAACGAAAAAGAGAAGTGCAATCAAATTGAAATATTTTAGATCTGAATGGAATTGCATTGGTGTCTGTTTAAAGCATGAAAACAGATTAGAAGTGAATATGAGCAGAATTGGCAGAAGTCTTAAAAGTTCTTGATTTTCAGCAATTTGTTGTCCTTTAGATGCCATTTTATCCAGACAATCAACACTTGAGAAAGTCAGTCATGTTAAAATGTATACAAGTTGCAAGGCTTTTATTATAAGATTAATTAAAATACAATACATTACATTGCCTGTAATCCAGGCTAAATTAGAACTTTGAGACCTGCCAATAATGTGAGAGATTAATTCAATACAGGCAATTTACAACATGATTCTGACATTTTCTAATCATAATCGTTTAGCAGGATCAGCACATTAAAAGACAAGTACCTTCAGATGGAGCACATAAATGTCATGTTTATACAATGTTCTTTTGTCATATCCCTTGCAATAACTGGTGGGTAAGTTTATAATGGGCCAAAGATTATTAAAGGTTTAATGGATAACTTGTAAATTATACTGTGCCCAAGGTTATAAAACTGAGCATGGAAACCAGTCTAAAATCTCATGCATCTGATTGGCTGAAATGGCGACTTGTTTACATATGTATTTGTGATTGGTGACATATTCAGTGAATCAACGTTCTGGCCCCTTTGATTAATTGCAACCAATTTTGAAAAATTAAAAAATGAATGTTTCTATATCAAGCATGATTTAAATTCTTACTTTATTTACTGCTTTGGTTTTTTCTCAACTCTATCCTAAATCAGGCATAAAAAAACAACTAAAACAGACATTATATTAGAATTTTATAGGGTTACGAGCATAAGGTCTTATGGCAGAAAAATGTATTTAGTGCTTTTTTTACTGCTATTTATTTAAAATTTAAGTATGATTAGCTTAGATTTATTATCAGATATGTATTTTCTGCACTAAACAAAGTTATATTCACTAGCATATTAAAGTGTGCATTTTTGAGATATTTTTAGTAATTACATAATATATTATTTTTAGTAATTACATAATATATTATTGTAATAAAGTAAATTTTGTTTGATTAATGCTTATTTTGAATCGTGTTTGCAATTTAAAGATATTAAAGCCCCAGCCCTTAACTTAAGTAAGAATATACTATTGAAAAATCATATTTGTCCATATAGACACCAATATATAAACTCTCTAACAGAACACAAAAGGTCCGATCAAATTCTTTCTTATAGACGGGATTTTCAATGATATTGTTAAATTATAGTTAACAAACTTTTAAGAAGCTAAATATAATGGAGCTATATTTAGCAACGACGAAGAGACCACTTCATGGGCCATCGCGTTTTCTGTGACGTTTCGGAAATCCTACTTTCGCTTTTAGTCGCGCGGACCAAATTTATTTTAGTAAATTAAAATTTTATTAGCCCAAACTAATGCTGCAAATTTGTGCCTTAAGTTCTAAATATATATAATATTTCATACAAGAGCGGGTTAAATTGAAGTAATGCCGCTTTAAACCCTTTAAGTGCTGAGCTCATGGTTTGTTACATTTGAGAGCAATGTAGACCCAGATAATGGCATTAGTGCAGACTGGTCAGGGCTATTCAGATAATAAATTGAACTAAAAAAATGCAATAAGCCCCTAAAAGCCCCTGAATTGACTTCCCTGTTTTGAGAGAAAAGCAAGTCCATTATTGTGTTACCATTATATTTTTTAAATTTTAATTTAAGTTTAAATGTACGCATAATTATGTCTCGCTAAGTTGAATGCAGGAATTTAAACCCCAGTAAAAATACACTATGTAATAATATGACTTATTAATAGAAAGTAACTATTTGCAAATTTGCGCTAATAATCAATTTTGCAAATTTACGCCTTTGCAAATATATTGTTTGCAGCTTTTGGTCAAAACTTTGTTCCAGCTATATCAATTTAGACTTAACTGTTCATTGATACTTCTTGAAAAGGGGCTAATAAATAAATTGTACACTCTTGTAATTTTGTTAATGGTATAAGAATATAATAATTCTGGTTTACCCATTGAAGAATTCTCCTGAAGAATTTTAATTCCAATAACTTCAAGTTTTCAGACTTTTTTCTGTATTTATATTTCTTTTATAACATTTAAAAATTATTTTCTCATTTCAAACAAAACGAGGCTCTATAATGATTAAAGCAATTTTAATGCTAAATCACAAAATTTAAAAGTTAAAAAAATTATTTCATATTAATTATTAACCATTAAAGACGGCAAAAAGAAAATATTTTTTTTTTTAAGAACAGTTTTATTGTTCTTGAAAATATTTACCAAACAATCATTAAAGACAGCAAAAAGAAAATATTTTTTGAAAAATCTTTTTTTTTTTAAATTTTATTTGAAAAAACCAGTTCACCTATATCATCCAAAGAATATATCCATCTAACACAGTGTTTAACTTTCTGTTGACTGAGATGCATGCAGACACGGCTCTGTATTGGTTTGTCTATTAGAGAAATTTGATTTAATAGCTTGTGATCAGGAGCCTGTATTGGTGAACAGTTTTTGCCTAGAACAAAGTGGTTTAGCCATTGAATGGGACAAGGTTTATCCTGTCTTGTTTGTTTAACCCTTTCCTCCCTATATACGCATTTTTATGCATGTGGGACCAGTGTAGATCCAGATCAGCTGGCACATCTGTGCCATCTGATCAGGATCTGCCTTCTTCGCATTTTGATTAGGTTATTTCTGTCCAAAATGCAACCAGTGCAGATCCTAATCAGTTGACACTGGTTGCACATGTGTAAATTGTGTATATATGGAGGGAAGCGTTATATGAAGTAAATATAATACACTATACTCAAAGCTCTAATTGGTCACTATAGTACCCCTTCAACCAATCAACATACTTATGATCGTATAGCAAAATATATCAAACGAAGTACATTGTTCATTTAATTCTTTTTACAGGTATTCAATTCAAAGTATATATTGCCCTTTAATTCTATTTATTTTTATTTTAAAGTTTAATTTTATTTTAAAGTTAAATATTCTTGAAAAAAATCAGTAACTTTAATTGAGGTTTAACCCTTTTCTCCATAGATACACCTTTATTGTGAGGGCGAACAGTTTAGATCCAGATCAGCCACACATCTGTGCCATCTGATCAGGATCTAAACTGTTTGCTTTTTGGTCAGAAATAACTTAATAAATAAATAAGCAAACAAGTCAGATCCTGATCAGATGGCAAGGATTTGCTGGCTGATCTGGATCTACAGTGTTTGCCCATGCCACAAAGGCATGTATATGAAGGAAAGGGTTAATGGAATCTGGGTAATATTGCATAGCAATACGCAGTTTGCTTGTTTATAGAAGTGCTGTGATTATTGCTACTTCTGCTTCTACCATCCTTTAACCCTTTCCTCCATATACCCATGCCTTTATGGCATGGGTTAACATTGAAGATCCAGATCAGCCAGCACATCTCAGGATCTGCACTGTTTGCTTTTGATTTATTAGGTTATTACTGACCAAAAAGTGAACAGTGCAGATCCTGATCAGATGGCACAGATGTGTCGGCTGATTGGATCTACACTGGTCACACACGTGTTAAAAGGTGTGTAAATGGAGAAAGGGGTTAAACAAACCTTAATATGTATGCCCATAAATTATTTTGCAATAATTCTGACAGTAAAAGAGCATTTTTTGCCATCAACAATTATTGAATAAAACTAACTCAACAATTATTATTATACCCCCACAAACGAAGTTTGAGGGGGTATATAGGAGTGAGCTTGTCGGTCGGTCGGTCTGTCTGTCGGTCGGTCGGTCGGTCGGTCGGTCGGATTCTTCGTTTCCGGATGATAACTCATGAAAGGCTTGACAGAATTAAATAATTTTTGGTACACAGGTATATCGTCATAAGATACAGGTCAAGTTCGATTTTGGGGCTGGTGGGATCAGTGTCAAGGTCACTGTTACTAAAAATAGAAAAATGGTTTCCGGATGATAACTCATGAAACACTTCACAGATTTAATCCTTGTTTGGTAAATAGATGTAACATCACAAGATACAGGTCAAGTTCGACTTTGGGGCTGGTGGGGTCAATGTCAAGGTCAGTATTACTAAAAATAGAAAAAGGGTTTCCAGATAATAACTCATGAAAAACTTCACAGATTAAATCCTTTTTTGGTACATATATGTAATATCAGAAGATACAGGTCGAGTTCGACTTTGGGGCCTGAGGGGTCAGTGTCAAGGTCACTGTAACTTAAAAAAGAAAAAATGTTTCTGGACTATAACTCATGAAATACTTCATAGATTTAATTATTTTTTGGGACACAGATGTAACATAACAAGATAAAGATTAGGTTTGACTTTGGGGCCTGTGGGTTCAAGGTCAAGGTCACTGTTATTTAAACTTCAAAACTTCGTTTCCACTCAGTAACTATAGCTTGGAATGAGATTCTTAAATGAAATTTGGTGTATTGATGGTTTTTGTGAAGATGACTTTTGGGATTCAAGGCCTGTGGGGTCAAGGTCACTGTTTCTAAAAATAGAAAATAAACTGTATGCTCAATAACTTTGGTTCAGAATGAGATATTGTGATGAAAATTGCTATATAGGTAGTGTCTGTGAAGACGAAACTTGGTATTGAAATTGGGCCTGATGGGGTCAAGGTCACTGTTACTAAAAATAGAAAAAATGGTTTCTGGATGATTTCTCATAAACAATGTTTGGCACACAGTTCTTAGATAAAAGTTAGATAAAGGCCACTGTTACTAACATATTTAAACCATTTCTGCTCAATAAATTTAGAAGGAATGAGATATTGTGATGAAACTTGCTGAATATGTGGCTACTGTGAAGACGACACTTTGGATTGAAAGTGGGGCACATTATGCCATTGATTCGAAGCATTCCCAGTTCAATTATCAAGCATACATGTGGGGGTATTTAATCACTTTCAGTGATAATTCTAGTTTTTTTTGAAAAATAATCCAAGTAAAAGGTTTTTGTAACATATTCATAGCCTTTTAAATGTTTTTATTTTAAACACTTCCTTGCATTCAAACATTCTTGAAGTGCGATTTAAACTTACAGTCTTAAATCTTGTTTTACTTTAAAAATTAACCGTAAAGTTTATTCTAAATTTTATTTTAAACTTCTTTCTTTCGGTAAAGAAAGTTGCTTTATACTTATAACAAGCAAAATAACATGAATAAGGAGCAAAAACATTCGAACAGAGAGAATAAAGTGGAGTGAAAAGATTGTTTTGAGCGTTAAAACCAACAGAGTTGAAGTGCGCTCCAATTGGAATTGAATTTGATTTAGAATGGAATTGGAATGGTTACAAATGTTAAGCAGATCAGAGTGGAATCAGCAAAATTTTCTTTTTCATGATTTTCAGTACTGTGTCTATTCATTAGGCTTTCTTTATTAGAGCAATGAAAAGAAAATGCAAGTCAGTATAAAATCTATCAGTAAATAATTTTTTAATTCAAAGCTTTTTTCAGTATTTCCCTATATAAAGCTATTTCCCAAATTCTTATCAGATCAAATTACAAAATGATCACTTATTAATCCCCCCCCCCCCCCCAATTTATAAAAGAAGAGTATGTTGCTTTGCACATGTCGGTCCGTCAGTCCATTGGTCTGTCTATCGGGCACCAACCTACCAGCCTTGTACAATCAATAACTAGACAACGATATGACATACAGGTCTCAGATTTGGTACATGACCTCTATTGATTTTGAGGTCAGTAGGTCAAATGTCAAGGTCACCGTGACCTTCCATCAAATAACAGCAGATTACTATCAAATTGGCGCTAGGGAGGGGGTTGGTTGTGTTGTTAAACATCTCTTGTATAAGTTGGATTCATCCATAAGCAGTTATTCTCCATTTTGATGCAGAAGGTGGAAAGTTTCTCTACAAGGATTCCATCTGCCATCTGCCAGCTCTTTTCTGACTTGTGGTGACAGACTGAAAATTTTTTATGAACTAGCATTTAATGTTGTTTACTTAGAGAAGTGAAGTGTAAAAATACAATTATTTTATTAAAATAGAAAAACATTAATATCAATAATTGGGGGTTTTTTTGCTAGATAATTTCAAAAGAATAATTGGTGGTTAATTACCAAAGGCAATGATGTCGAAATTGAGATGCCTTTTACAATTACTTGGATGACTTATGTTACTTGTCAGGTTTACAATCAGTTGTGTGTTTTCAAGGTGATGAATAATTAATTGGGTAAAATGAAGTGCTTTTGAAATTGGTCTTGCGTTACAGTCATTCTTTCTGAAATTTTGAAATAATTTATATATAATTGTAAAGCAATATGGTGATTGTTGTGTGTCAGTTATTAAAGGATTGATTCCAATTACTGCTGTTTGTGATGCTGTAAATTCATGTATTTTTGTTGGCCAAAAATTTGATGGATTGAACTATTTTTAATGAATTAAAAATAGTTTTTCTTGGGTAATCTAAAACTTATTTTTCTTTAAATATTTCTAAAATATACAATAATATTATGTAGCTGGTAGGAAAAGTTGTTCCAGACTGAGTCATATTTTTTGACACTTTAGTTGTTACTATATATGGAAAGAACTTAGATTATTTATTTTTCTTTTTTATAAATAATAAAGGACTGTTGATCTTATTACTTATTTTTATAAAATGTTATTTTTACCGCAAAATGCATATTGTTACCCTTTCCTCCATATATTCGCACTTTTACATATGTGCGACCAGTGTTGATCCAGATAAGCCGTCTGATCAAGCTCTCCACTGGTCGCATTTTGATCAAAAATAACCTAACAAATCAAACAGTTTATATCCTGATCTAATCTGTTCGCCCATGCAGTAAAGGTGTATCTATGGAGAAAAGGGATAATAAGCAATGTTTTCTACTCACCTCTGTGACATCATTTCAAAAAATAACATAAATTTCCCGAAGACACCTATTCCGGTGACGCACACTATATGATGTCACATTATATATTGTTGTGGCTTGAAATTTCATACATGCCAAGTCTCAAGCCGTGAGGTAAAAACTCACGGAATTTCACCCACACTCACAGTCTAATGGATAAAAACAAAAAACTCACGTATTTTTGATAATTTCTCTTTAAAAAAAATGTCATCTGCAGAGCATTTTTCAATGTCTCCAAAAAGTCTGAGGAATCGCGGAATTCGAAATGAAAGCGCTTGATTGACAGTGATTATTGGAAATTATGACATTTTGTTTATTTCATCAGCTTCAATTACCCTGGGGCAATGGATTAACATCCCATGTTAGATAAGGTGTTGTTCAATTATCTTTTCTTATCTAATAGAGTTCTTTCACATTGTTACCTCCCCTTAGCGCTCTCTAAAATTGAAGAGCATATTTAGTCGATAAATGCACGCGAGGGGGCATCGTTTACTATTGTTAATACGAGGGTTGATCAAAAATAAACCGGATTATATAAATAGCAAGTAGAATATTTCATCAGGATAAATAAAAATACATATAACAGTTTGCGAAATCAATCAGCTACAGAATACAGAAAACAGTTCTCAAAAACATTTACAAACAATGGAAATAGAGAGCTTTACGCGAGCATATGTCTAGTGTCACGGCGCACGGTAAGATGACACTGATGACGTCGTTGACGTTGCACGTTATTACAGCGTCTCGACTGTGACCGGGTTTCTGGGTCATAGAACCATCACCAGGTTTTGTCCGTCGTTATGTTGTGACTGAGGAAGTAGTCCCCTTCTCGGTTCACTCTACGAAGAAGGCTGGTGAATCCTGCACGCGACGGATCATCTCCGTGTCTTTCAAGAGACGCGGGACCCAGCGCGGGTTAGTTATCAGGTATGGTTAAACTTAAAAAAATGCATTTCCGTTTTAGAAACATATAAAAAAATATTCAGATAAAAAATAAGAATTCACCATTAACTAAATTGTTAAAACATGTATTTTCCATTATGAAAATGCTCATTTTGCAAGGTTTGGAACGTAGATATTCGATATCCTAAAATTCAATTATTCAAAACATCGTGTAATTGAAAAACAATTAAAGTGTTATGATAAAAAAAAATTCTTATCGTTCACATGTTCAAATCCCATGTAAGAATAGTCTGCACGGTCCCGTAGCTTACATCGAATTTTGCCATCAACGCCCTAACCGTTAAACGCCTGTCATTTTCCAACGCATTCGCCATTAACGTCACTTACATCGTTGTTTCTTTCTTCTTTCTTCCTCTTCCTTCTTTGTCGGTGATGCCTTCTCTAAAAAATTTTTGCCAATCAAAAATCCACTGTTCGGCTTACTGCATGCTTCCCGTGCATAGCTGCACTTTTTGCAAAAGTTTTAGACGGAGTATCGCCTTGCTGCTGGCAAAAATTAATTATTGACCGTATTTCAAGTTTTTCTGTTGATGCATTTGTAACGGAATTTGCATTCAGCGTACGATATTAAAAATCCAATTGCTACCATATGCGTTTATGCAATTACGTCATATTTTGCGATAACGTCAAAAAATAACGGCACGACGTTTTCGTGGATTTTTACGTATAAAACATGATTGGAAACAAAAATAAACAATTTTAAACATCGGACGTAACAGAAAAATGATGCGCTGCACCGTGATGGCGTTACCATGGTTTCTTAATTCGTGATTATGAATAGAATTATGTGTTTTTCAAATAAAAAGTTGGATCAACTGTTTGCATTTAAATTGGGATTTCTATCGGTGTAAAGATTTGATTGTTTGAAAGGAAACTTTTTATTTGAGAGCAAAAATCCGGTTTATTTTTGATCAACCCTCGTATGACTAAGTGATTATAAAATTAAGAACATGTTGATTAATCATTTCGAATTTATAAATAAGTAAGTTCAGTCAAACAACGAAGAATAAAAAAAAACGTTATGATCATTTACAAGCACATCAAGAAAGTTTATGCGCATTTTAAACATTGTTTATCGCGGTATTTTCAGGAAGCGAGTATCCAACGGATTTGTTTGGGTTTTTTATGAAAATACACACGTGAATTGTGTTTACTAAAAATAAATCTGTATAATTGACAATTCAGACGAACATTATCGGACATTTTACCGTTTTACGGCATTTTTTTTGTAACACTATAATTTATAGTGGAATGAGACATAATTATATTCTTATGTAGCTCGTCGGCGACTAGGTTGATATGTGTTTTGCGTGTTTTGATTTTGAGAAAAAATATTACGTATTTACATAATAGGATGATTCCAGCTACAACCCGAGAAATTGTTAAATTGATTGAACCAAACGAATATTGCCGGACGGCAGGCCAACCAAAACTATTCAAAAAAAATCCAGAGAGTTTTGTTTTTTCTTAATAAAAACTATTTTGATGTTGAAGTTCGTAATTGTTGTCGCTGAAGGTTTTGAAATATAATATTTTCATTTCTGTTTAAAATCAAAATGACCATGGACCAAACAAATGAACGGGACTGCGATTTTCAGGTCCGAGTTTAGTTTTATGACACTTAGCTGTTGTGTACATGTGTGCCCGAGGCATCGTGTCACTATCACATAATCTCTCAATAAACAGGAAATTTTGGAGCCGTGACCAAGACCAAGTTTCTTAATATTTATTAATATAATTGTAAAACCCATTCTAAATTAGTAAATTTATGTTTCATTAATTATCCTTTTCAATATTTTTATGCCCCCACAAAGTGGGAGGCATATAGAGTTGCACTCGTCCGTCCGTACGTCCGTACGTCCCCAAATCTTGTGGCATCAACTCCTCCTAAACTATAAGGCGGATTTCTTTCAAACTTGCACAGATGATCAAGCAGGATGTGTAGATGATCGTAAAGAAAGGATTTTTTCCTGCGACCATTTTTACCAGAGTTATGGCCCTTTGTTAATTTCAGTTATAAAATCTTGTGGCGTCAACTCCTCCTAAACTACAAGGCAGATTTCTTGCAAACTTGCACAGATGATGAAGAAGGATGTGTAGATAAGCGTGAAGAAAGGATTTCTTCCTGCGACCATTTTTACCAGAGTTATGGCCCTTTGTTATATTCATTAATTAAATCTTGTGGCGTCAACTCCTCCAAAACTATAAGGCAGATTTCTTGCGAACTTGCACAGATGATGAAACAGGATTTGTAGATGATCGTAAAGAAAGGATTTTTTCCTGCGACCATTTTTACCAGAGTTATGGCCCTTTGTTAATTTCAGTAATTAAATCTTGTGGCATCAACTCCTCCAAAACTACAAGGCAGATTTTTTGCAAACTTGCACAGATGATGAAGCAGGATGTGTAGATAATCGTGAAGAAAGGATTTCTTCCTGCGACCATTTTTACCAGAGTTATGGCCCTTTGTTATATTCATTAATTAAATCTTGTGGCGTCAACTCCTCCAAAACTATAAGGCAGATTTCTTGCGAACTTGCACAGATGATGAAGCAGGATGTGTAGATGATCGTAAAGAAAGGATTTTTTCCTGCGACCATTTTTACCAGAGTTATGGCCCTTTGTTAATTTCAGTAATTAAATCTTGTGGCATCAACTCCTCCAAAACTATAAGGCAGATTTCTTGCGAACTTGCACAGATGATGAAGCAGGATGTGTAGATGATCGTAAAGAAAGGATTTTTTCCTGCGACCATTTTTACCAGAGTTATGGCCCTTTGTTAATTTCAGCAATTAAATCTTGTGGCATCAACTCCTCCTAAACTACAGGGCAGATTCCTTGCAAACATGCACAGATGATAAAGCAGGATGTGTAGATGATCGTTTAGAAAGGATTTTTTCCTGCGACTATTTTTACCAGAGTTGTTTTTTTCAGTAATAGTATCTTGTGGCATCAACTCCTCATTTACTTTTGGACAGATTTCTTTCTAACTTGCACACATGATCAAGATGGCTGGGTAGATGATCATAAAAAAAAGATTTTTTTCTGCTGACATTTTTACCACAGTTATTGCCCTTTGTTTATTTCACTTACAAAATTTTGTGGCATCAACTTCACATTTTCTAATTGGCTGATTTCTTTCAAACTTGCACAGATGATTAGACATGATGTGGAGATTGTTGTAAAGGACATTGTCTTGCAACAATTTTCACCACAGTTATGGCCTTTTGTTTATGTTAGTTATTAAATTTTGTGGCACTTACTCCTCATTTACTAATCATGATCACCACATGTTGTTAATACCTGGTACAAAATTTTGTAACAAATGTTATTGCAGCAGTGGGGGCATCAGTTTCCTGTGGACACAGTCTAGTTAAATCCTGAGATTTTGCCTGAAAATCCTTAGATCTGGAGAAGAACCTTACGGTCCGGAGATTTCAGATAAAATCCTGAGATTTTGGAGGTCTGCGGACATTTCATCTTCTTTCTACATCATTCCCGTAACACGTAAATATTCATGAAATGCGACATAAACTAATGTCTATTGACTATGGCTAACGATTTTATAAAAAAAAGATGTTTATAATAACATGAATAAGATGTAAACTACTACATGATCTGCCATTTCAATGCTACAAATTATAGTTATAGAAATATGGGACTGAACTCGTGAAAACTTTTAGGTATTCGAAAAGTTAACACTTGAAGTGACAATAACAGTTAAGTTCAATTTGATGATTTGAGATAATTAATTTTAAGTCTCCTCAAATGTCAAATATCAAACAAGTTTTCACACCTCAATATGTCACCATCGTTTTCTGGGCAGAATGGGAATGGGAATATTGTGTCAAATATAGGGACAATTAACAGTAACACGGTCGTGTTCAAAGTATGATTTCTAGTTATTAAACATAAAAATAATTTTAATCCAGGACTGATAAAAGAAATATACGAATGATTACAATAAATTTTAGTTTTAAACATATGTTGGAAGGAAGTAAAATAGTAAACAAAATAATAATGCTTAACGGGCGTTGAATACAACGGCGATACATTGTTGAATTCATCCGTTTTCTCTTCCAATTTAGGGAGATCAAGTTACATAAAATATATTTTTTGAAGTAAACGCATTTTGTCAGAAAAACACGAGACGCTTATATATGTGTCTGTGGCAAATAGACAGTAACATGCAATCCACATTGTCTTTGTTTTTATATAAGACTTCCTGATTCAAATTTGCAACCACGTCTTTGATTGTTTTACGCTTTTCACAGTCAAATCTTGCCGACCAGACTTTTTAAAGCCTGCAATATTCGGAAATTCGTAAAACTTGAATTTATTGTGCCTCATCACAATTATTATTATAATTTATCATAAGCTTTAAGACGACACCATGATCATGTCCGTTCATTCTGTTAGCAATGACACTGTTAAATGCCCCCTCACGCGTCGGTACCTAAACATGGAGTACGACGCATGCGCACAACAATGTGAAAGAATTGATATGTTTACTCAAACATCTTTATGTCTCAGTTGGGGTGCAATTTTAATGCAAGTGTTACATTTTTCGGCTATGGATGGGTAAACGTCTTAGGGCATTACTTTGAAGGTGTTAATTGTCAAGAGTTTTGATTTTAATTGGCATGTTGAAGCATTAATCCAAGGTGAATAAAAACAAGATTTGTCAAACTTTTTGGCCCTTCTCTCCCCTTTCTGTAAGTGTAAAGCTACAAGAATAATTTTTATGCTAATGCAACTCCATACTTTCTTCATAAATGCCAAGTCAGTAAATGCACTAAGTGGATAACTAATGGCTTGAATAGTATGAACTTTCAGTGGACATTTTAAAAATAAATGTGGCATAAATATTTTAGTCACAAATATTTTATTTGATTTTGAAAAATGTGTTTAATTGTCTTGTTACTTCATTAAAGTAATATAACTGACTGTAGACTTTACTTCTTATAAAAAAAAGGGTAAAGGTATATAAGAACATTTAAAATATACCATGTTTCGACACGCTTTAGAAAATCTCACTTATTTTTGCTCAGATCTCACTTAAAAATGTCATCAGTCTCACTTAATTATATTTTGATACCTGGCATGTATGTAATTTGTGGATCATTCTGTCCAGGAAATCAGTGCATATTAGAACCTTATGAAAATTAATGATTTTACAGTAAACAAAAGAAATACGAGTTGTTTTGTTTGTTATGAATGGTTGCACATGCATATTGCTGAGGTTCCTGATAGAAAACCGGATAAAATACTCTCAACATTTTACAAACTATGCTAATCTTAATTTGTGTTTTAATCAGTTATAATGTACATATTATGTAAATTACAAACTTGACTTGATTAGTTTAGTGAACAATTGATTATTTATGAATTTAATGTTTGTCACAAAATATATGGCCAAACCATCTGCTTTGCAAATAATCTGAGTCACAAATAATAAATTGACACAAGGTGATAGAGTACAGATTTGTTGTTTAGTTTCAGTGACAAAACAGACTCCTTTCAAAGCCAGGTCAGGTCCTGCTCTTAAAATTATATTCGGCTTTTATTTAAATTAATATTTCTTTGATTTATTGATATTACCCTTATAATTATATTCCCTTATGGTGTGGGTGAACACAGTGTAGATCCAATCGGCGCATCTGTGCCTGGCTACAGTTAAAGCCTCCCACAATATATTGGACGGTGTACAATGTTTTGAAGTGCATGTTTGGCAACGTTTGCTGCCAAAATGCGTACCATCATACACAGTGTCGTCAACATTCGAAAAAAGCCTTTATATCATTAATTCTTCTAATAATTATTTCTGTATTAATACGAGTATTTATGAGTGCAAATATAAGGATTGAATCGCTATTTGATGGTTTTCACACTGGTATGAAAAACAGTTGGATTATTTAAAGTATGTGTTTCACCCAATTTAAACAACCCAACTGTATTTCATACCCAAATGAAAACCATCAAATATTGATTAAATCCTTAAATATAATTTCATTCCACTCTTCATTATATTATAAATCGAGTATTACTAAGCTGTAAATTATAACTTGCAAACTGCAGTTGAAATAAAAGAAAAAGAGCGCATGAGACAGGAGAGGTGGAAAGATTTTATCTGATTGTCACAACTTTCTCGTTGTAACCAAAAATGGAAATGTAATGCTTATTTCATGTAAATGTAATTTGCAGAACCTTTAATATGAGACAATACTTTATTTATGTGGAACTGTTTTCTAATTAATGAGTTGATTTTGCCAAATATTTATTATACCCCCACAAACGAAGTTTGAGGGGTATATAGGAGTGAGCTTGTCGGTCGGTCGGTCTGTCGGTCGGTCGGATTCTTCGTTTCCGGATGATAACTCATGAAAGGCTTGACAGAATTAAATAATTTTTGGTACACAGGTATATCGTCATAAGATACAGGTTAAGTTCGATTTTGGGGCTGGTGGGGTCAGTGTCGAGGTCACTGTTACTAAAAATAGAAAAATGCTTTCCGGATGATAACTCATGAAAGGCATCAACTATTTTAAAAATTTTTGGTACACAGGTGTAACATCGCAAGATACAGGTCAAGTTCGACTTTGGGGCTGGTGGGGTCAATGTCAAGGTCAGTATAATTAAAAATAGAAAAATGGTTTCTGGATGATTACTTATGAAACACTTCACAGATTAAATCCTTTTTTGGTAAATAGATGTAACATCAGAAGATTCACCTGTACCACTTTGGGGCCAATGTCAAGGTCACTGTTACTTAAAATAGAAAAATTGTTACTGGACGATAACTCATGAAATACTTCATAGATTTATTATTTTTTGGGACACAGATGTAACATAACAAGTTAAGGTTTGGTTTGCCTTTGGGGCCTGTGGGTTCAAGGTCAAGGTCACTGTTATTTAAACTTCAAAACTTCATTTCCACTCAGTAACTATAGCTTGGAATGAGATTTTTAAATGAAATTTGGTGTATTGGTGGTTTTTGTGAAGATGACTTGGGATTCAAAGTAAGGCCTGTGGGGTCAAGGTCACTGTTACTAAAAATAGAAAAAACTGTCTATGCTCAATAACTTTGGTTCGGAATGAGATATTGCGATGAAAATTGCTATATAGGTAGTGTCTGTGAAGACGAAACTTGTTATTTAAATTGAGCCTGATGGGGTCAAGGTCACTGTTCACTGTTACTAAAAATAGAAAAATGGTATCTGGATGATTTCTCATGAAAAGCTTCACATATATAAACATTTTTTGGTACACAGTTGTTAGATAAGAGTTAAGAAAAGGTCAGTGTTACTAACATATTCAAACCGTTTCTGCTCAATAAATTTAGAAGGAATGAGATATTGTGATGAAACTTGCTGTATATGTGGCTTATTAACTGTGAAGACGACACTTTGGATTGAAAGTGGGGCACATTATGCCATTGATTCGAAGCATTCCCAGTTCAGGTATCAAGCACACATGTGGGGGTATTTAATCACTTTCAGTGATAATTCTAGTTTACATTGTAATGACATAAACAAAATACTTTGACAATGAACAGTCAAACTGTTAAATAGTTACAAGAGTGCAGTTGACTTTCCTTGTTAGCTTGACTGAATTCTAAGACTATTTCAAACAATTCTACTCTCTTTCATCAGTGTTGCTGTCCCATATTTCGTTGAATTTGCTTTTATTATGCCTGACAACTTGTTATACCTTATATTATATTATATTATATTATATTATATTATATTATATTATATTATATTATAATAGTACTATATGAACAGCTTCCAAACTTGGTAAATCTTATCACCATCATTATCCCCGAGTATGTTTGTCAAGAACCATAACTCTAACTTACATTTTGATTAAATTTTGGCTGGTGAACAAGCTCATAATTTTTATACTTTAGCTTTAAACTTTGTACACTACTTGAAAATCATTTCTCAGGTTTATGTACCAAGAACCTTAACTCTACCTTGCCTTTTGATTTAATTATGGCCTTTTTTTACTGTTTGGAAATGATAAATATCTACTTTAATAAGGGGAATAAGTGTTGAGTGGTTAAGAGGCTTGGTAGGGCATGCAAGGGTTATGGGGTCTGGGTGTGATAAACATTTTTTGTTGTATGAGATGGGGTAGTTTTGCATGTGTCACATCTGTGCCATCTGTTCAGGATCTAAATTGTTTGCTTTATGATTAAGTTATGTGTCGAGACATACATCCACATTAGGTCATCAAATGTTACAATATTGACAGTTTTATTTTCATATGACTTTTCATAAGTCTTCAACATCAAGCCAGAGTGATAAAATTTATAATTGGATTCATTCCATTTTAAGACCACTTAAGTGTTCAGCCAATGCTGTAAATTTAAGTAGTGAAGTACTTGAAGCATTTTCTTAAGTCTTTAAGAGTATTATATGAAAGTACACATTAAAAAGCATTACAGTCCAGTCGCGATTTTACGAATAGGCATCGGACCAAGCTGATTATTTGTAAAATCGCATTTTTCGTAGTATTGCATTTTTGATAGTTTTGGTTGTTTACCGCCGCAAATCGTCAATGTCGTAATATGACGTAATGCGTTATTGAAGTGATATGTCAAGGTCAATAAATAAAAAACAAAGAAAAGAAATGTTCGCATTAGTTACTTTTATTGTAAAATTACATGTTATCATTAATCAATTAAATTTCAGATTCAATTTTCCTCCCCTGAAAAAAACCGGGCCCTTCACTGAATTTCTCAGAATATCAATACCAATTTACTGAATTTAATACTCACGGTAGTAAAAAGATTATGCAGAACTAAATGTCAGAAGTAGAATGACAAGCAATTCACATGTTTCAGATTTTATACAATTATAAACATTTGACATTTAATCACTCAAACTGTTTGTTACAACCAAACACGCCCGATGGTTGTTTATAGAGCATTTCATGTCACAACTGCTTGGGTCAATAATTGCTCAACAATACAAAAAACGGATATCGCTCGAAAAGGTGTGAAAATCACCTGCCTGACCGAAATTCGTAAAATTGCATCTTTATTACATTGTAAATAAGCCTAAGGGACTGTCATAATTATTCGCTAAATCGCATTTTTCGTTAAATTGCGTTTCGTTCCATCGCATCTTTTTTATATTGAATAAAGAAGGAATACGGATGGGACTGGCCGCCTTATTCGTAGTATACCGTTATTTCGTAAAATCGCGATTCGTAAAATCGCGACTCGACTGTATATGAAACCGTACAGTTTAAAAAAAACCTTTTTAAAATTTAGCATTAACCAAATAGTTGAATAATTAAGTGAACAAAAAAAGAAACTTAACACTGCATATTTTACCCATTTCCCAGGAATCAAAATTGACAAACTATGTAATTGTGGCTGGAAATAAAGAAAAAGTTAACTTGTTTTGAATGATATGTATAGGCATTTTGATATTTCTGATGCAAGAAACAAGTGTTTAAGCCATTAGACTGTGCAAAAATAAAGATTTTATAATTATATTTATTCATTATACCCATGAATGATGTTAGCATAGTACAGCGATTCGCAGATTTAGCCCATTCCTTCATATATACGCATTTTTACGCATGTGCGACCAGTGTAGATTCAGATCAGCTGGCACAGGATCTGCACTGGTTGCTTTTTGGTCAGAAATAACATAATGAAAAAAAACCCCAAACATTTTAGATCCTGATTAGATCCCTGCTGGCTGATCTGGATCTAAACTGTTTGCCTTCGCAGTAAAGGTGTATCTCTGGAGGAAAAGGTTAAGCAATTGTACTAAGTAAATATAAAAGGAAGAAAAAGCTATGTTTGTTTTTTGTGGCCGAGTATTATCAATATAGCTTTGAATGTAACTGGTGGAAGCTGTTTGTGGGAAGTCCTGTAGTGAGAACAATTAAATATACTCCCTTGGCAAGGTTATAGTATGAAAAATCTACTTTTATTGTCTTTTATTTAATTTAGTTTGTCGAGAAATATGTATAATAATGATCTTGTATCTAGGGGGTATTAACCATTATATTTTTGAATAACAGGAAGTACTACAGGTTGTTAAGGGAGATATTCCATAAAAAAATCAAATAAACATGTTTCTCAAGAATATGATTAGGACCATCAGTTTAACCCTTTCGTTGATATATACACATTTTTATGCATGTGCGACCAGTGTAGATCCAGGATTTGCACTGGTGGCATTTTTGTCAAAAATAACCTAATGAATCAATAAGCGAACAGTTTAGATCCTGATCAGACGGCACGGATGTGCCGGCTAATCTGGATCTAAACTGTTCGCCATAGCAATAAAGGTGTATCTATACAGGAAAGGGTTAACATGTTACTACATGGGAATGGCTAATATACCTTAAATTCCTTTCAATAGATTTTTATCAGAGTAAGGGATAAACATCTTACAGTAAGCGCCCCTTTTCAGAAAATGTTACACCCCCATAAGGTGTTCGAAAGGAATTTTATGATATTGTATGTAGATTAATTTTACACCATTGAATTACATATTTCTAACCATAAAGCCAACAGTGTAGATCCAGGACAGATGTGCAGACTGATTGATTGACCCTGGGCTCGAGGTTATAAAACTGAGATTGGAAACCAGTCTCAAATCAAAAGGATCTGATTTTTGGCAAAATGGCGACTGGTCGCCATTTCAGCCAATCAGATGCTTGAGATTTTAGACTGGTTTCTATTTCAGTTTTATAACCTTGGGCAGCCCATTTCATTATGGAGTATAAAGTGTCCTGGTTTGAATGTAAATGAAAAAGTATTTTCCATTGAAATTCAAAGCAGCAGCCTTTAGCCCTTTACTATATATTATATGTATTTTTTTGCACATGGTACCACTACCAGTATAGATCCAGATCAACCAGCACATCTTTGCCATCTGATCAGATCTGCACAGTTCACTTTCTGAAATGACCTATTCAGAAAGTGAACAATGCAGATCTGATCCGCCAGCTGATCTGGATCTACACTGATCTCCAACTCATGGAATGATTATTTATGGAATTAAGGTTAAAATCTAATGCTGCAGTGAACAGTGCACCATTGTAGGGGCATTTGTCATATGCTGGTGACATTTTTAGCTCGACTATTCGAAGAATAGGGGAGCTATCCTACTCGCCCTGGTGTCGGCGTCTCCGTCCGTTAAACAAAATATGCACTTTCGTCCATAACTTGAAAACTACTTATGATATCAACTTGAAACTTGGAATATATATTCACCATCAAATTCTACATCATTACCAACAACACCCATAACTCTGCTGACAACATATTTCAAGTTATGCTCCTTTTTTCTTATATTTTGTGTTAAGCAAAATATGCATTTGGCCCATAACTTTAAAACTACTTGAGATATTGCCTTGAAACTTGAAATATATTTTCACCATCAAAATCTACATCATAACCAACATGACCCATAACCCTTCTTCCAATATTTTTCAAATTATGCCGCTTTTTCACTTAAATTTTGCGTTAAGGAAAATATGCACTTCGGCCCATAACTTATAAACTACTTGAGATATCAACTTTAAACTTGGAATTTATATTCACCATCAAAATCTATGTCATTTCCAAAAAGACCCATTACTCTGCTACCAATATTTCTCAACTTATGCCCCTTTTCACGTATGCAATTCTCTTATAACTTTTAAACAACTAGAGATATTACTTTGAAACTTGAAATATATGTTTGACATCAGTTTCTCAATCATAATCAACAAGACTCATAACTCTACCGGAAATATTTCTGTAAGTTATGCCCCTTTTGAACTTAGTTTTTGCATTAGCCGAAATATGTGCTTGATCCATAACTTTGAAACAACATGAGATATTAACTTCAAACTTAGAATATACATGTATAGTCACAATGATAATCTTTACAATAACCACCAAGACTGAAAACTCTGCTACAATTTTTTAAAATTTATGTCCTTTTTACAATAGATTTTGTTTTCAAGTTTTTATGCACTTGGCCCATAACTTTGAAACTTTTAATACAGATATCAACTTCAAAATTGAAAAACATTTTCACCATCATAATCTAGATCACTTTCACTTGACCTACTGTATGCTTTTTAAAGTAATGCTTTTTTTAACTCACCTGAGCTGTCTCAGGGTGAGCTATTAGGGTCGATGAATGTCTGTCGTCTGTTGTCCGTCGTCCGTCCACACTTAGTTCGTTTACACTCTAGCGGTCACATTTTTGCTCCGATTGTCATGAAACTTGGTCAGGATGTTTGTCCCAATGATTTCTTGGACAAGTTCGAATATGGGTCATCTGGGTCCAAAAACTAGGTCAGTTACTAAAAATAGAATTTTCTTGTTAACACTCTAGCGGTCACATTTTTGCTCCGATTGTCATGAAACTTGGTCAGGATGTTTGTCCCAATGATTTCTCGGACGAGTTCGAATATGGGTCATCTGGGTCCAAAAACTAGGTCACTGTTACTAAAAATATAATTTTCTTGTTATCACACTAGCGGTCACATTTTTTCTCCGATTGTCATGAAACTTGGTCAGGATGTTTGTCCCAATGATTTCTCGGACGAGTTCGAATATGGGTCATCTGGGTCCAAAAACTAGGTCACTGTTACTAAAAATAGAATTTTCATGTAAACACTCTAGCGGTCACATTTTTGCTCCGATTGTCATGAAACTTGGTCAGGATGTTTGTCCCAATGATTTCTTGGACGAGTTCAAATATGGGTCATCTGGGTCCAAAAACTAGGTCACTGTTACTAAAAATAGAATTTTCTTGTTAACACTCTAGCGGTCACATTTTGCTCCGATTGTCATGAAACTTGGTCAGGATGTTTGTCCCAATGATTTCTTGGACGAGTTCGAATATGGGTCATCTGGGTCCAAAAACTAGATCACTGTTACTAAAAATAGAATTATCTTGTTAACACTCTACCGGTCACACTTTTAATCCGACTGTCATGAAACTTGGTCAGGATGTTTGTCCCAATTATTTCTCGGATGAGTTGGAATATGGGTCAACTGGGTCCAAAAACTAGGTCACTGTTTCTAAAAACAGAATTTTCTTGTTAACACTCTGGCGGTCACATTTTTGCTCCGATTGTCATGAAACTTGGTCAGGATGTTTGTCCCAATGATTTCTCGGACGAGTTCGAATATGGGTCATCTGGGTCCAAAAACAAGGTCACCATTACTATAAATAGAATTTTCTTGTTAACACTCTAGCGGTCACATTTTTGCTCCGATTGTCATGAAACTTGGTCAGGATGTTTGTCCCCATGATTTCTCGGACGAGTTCGAATATGTGTCATCTTGGTCCAAAAACTAGGTCACTGTTACTAAAAATATAATTTTCTTGTTAACACTCTAGCGGTCATATTTTTGCTCCGATTCTCATGAAACTTGGTCAGGATGTTTGTCCCAATGATTTCTTGGACGAGTTCAAATATGGGTCATCTGGGTCCAAAAACTAGTTCACTGTTACTAAAAATAGAATTATGTTGTTAACACTCTAGCGGTCACACTTTTGCTCCGATTCTCATGAAACTTGGTCAGGATGTTTGTCCCAATGATTTCTTGGACGAGTTCGAATATGGGTCAACTGGGTCCAAAAACGAGGTCACTGTAACTAAAAATAGAATTTTCTTGTAAACACTCTAGAGGTCACATTTTTGCTCTGATTGTCATGAAACTTGGTCAGGATGTTTGTCCCAATTATTTCTCGGATGAGTTCGAATATGGGTCATTTGGGTCCAAAAACTAGGTCACCATTACTATAAATAGAATTTTCTTGTTAATACTCTAGCGGTCTCATTTTTTCTCCGATTGTCATGAAACTTGGTCAGGATGTTTGTCCCAATGATTTCTCGGACGAGTTCGAATATGGGTCATCTGGGTCCAAAAACTAGGGAACTGTTGCTAAAAATAGAATTTTCTTGTTAACACTCTAGCGGTCACATTTTTGCTCCGATTGTCATGAAACTTGGTCAGGATGTTTGTCCTAATGATTTCTCGGATGAGTTCGAATATGGGTCATCTGGGTCCAAAAACTAGGTCACAGTTACTAAAAATATAATTTTCTTGTTAACACTCTAGCGGTCACATTTTTGCTTCGATTGTCATGAAGCTTGGTGAGGATGTTTGTCCCAATGTTTTCTCGGACGAGTTCGAAAATGAGTAATTTGGGTCCAAAAACTAGGTCACTGTTACTAAAAATAGAATTTTCTTGTTAACACTCTAGCACTCAAATTTTTGCTCTGATTGTCATGAAACTTGGTCAGGATGTTTGTCCCAATGATTACTCGGACGAATTCAAATATGGGTCATCTGGGTCTAAAAACTAAGTCACTGTTACTAAAAATAGAATTTCTTGTTAACACTAGCGATTTCATATTTGCTCCGATTGTCATGAAACTTGGTCAGGATGTTTGTCCCAATGATTTCTTGGACGAGTTCGAATATGGGTCCAAAAACTAGGTCACTGTTACTAAAAATAGAATTTTCTTGTTAATACTCTAGCGGTCACATTTTTGCCTCGATTGTCATGAAACATGGTCAGGATGTTTGTCCCAATGATTTCTTGGACGAGTTCAAATATGGGTCATCTGGGTCTAAAAACTAGGTCACTGTTACTAAAAATAGAATTTTCTTGTTAACACTCTAGCGGTCTCATTTTTGCTCCGATTGTCAAGAAACTTGGTGTAACGTAGTGGTTATTCTTACAAAGGTCTTAGGGTGTAATAAGACGAACACTTGGTCACGTTCCAAAATTACTTTATATGTAGATCAGTTTTTAACAGTTTATCTATTACTTGTAAAACATAAATAGTTCTTTCACATAAGTATAAATATTCCTATTAAAATTCTAAGTGACATTTCCTAAACGCCTTACGTGGCCCATTCCGGCCGTCCGGCCGTTCACTTCTTCCATATCCAGAACAATATCTGTTTTTTTTTATACCTTTCTCTAGACTGTTCGTGAGGAAGTATTATTTGTTCGAGATGACAGATTGACATAAGAACATCTTCTATATCCATAAAACTACATTAACAGTTATATAACGTCCTGCCTAAAAATAACAAGAACGAGTCGAATGTAATTAATACATACAGGTGAAGACATGAAATTACCTGTGGCTAAAATATTTTGACCGAGATGGTAATTAGTAAACAAACTTTTTGATGTTATCTAGAAAAGGATATTAGTAACTAAACAAGGCCTGTAATATATTTTAAAATATAAATGTTTAACTCCTAATATGTTTGCAAATTATTATCATAATATTCCTATTACATTACAAATCCCTTCCTTTAACAAGGCCTGTAATATATTTTAAAATATAAATGTTTAACTCCTAATATGTTTGCAAATTATTATCGTAATATTCCTATTACATTACATTGGTCAGGATGTTTGTCCCAATGATTTCTCGGATGAGTTTGAATATGGGTCATCTGGGTCTTGGTCACTGTTACTAAAAATAACTTTGTTGTACTCAGGTGAGCGATAAAGGGCCATCATGGCCCTCTTGTTTCATTTCTGTTCTTTTTTTCTGTAACATTACTGAAGTAATTGAAATTGAACTTAAAGTAAATTTCTCCAATCATAAATTACTAACAAGTGTTTTTTAACTCTTCCAAAAATATTTCATAGTTATTCCCCTTTTTAGTTCAATATTTATGGAACATTATGGAATTATTTCTGTTATTTAAAATTTTCCCATTCACTTGTTAATACTTTTCCTCATTGCACATGAATGTTTGGCCATAGTTTTTATGCCCCCGCCATGTAATGGCGGAAGGGCATATAGTGTTCACCCTGGCTGTGTGTGTTTGTGTGTGTGTCAGTGTTTATGTTCGAAAATCGTGTCCGCTCTGTAACTTTGTTATTTCTTATTGGATTTTAAAATAACTTTGTATGAATGTTCACCATATCAAGACGGTATGTCGTATACAATACCCATGCCTGTAGGTCCAAGGTCAAGGTCACTGTTACTAAAAATAGAATTTTCTTGTCCAGGCTGTAACTTCCTTATGAATGGAGGGATTTCAAAATAACTTGGCACAAATGTTCACCATGACAAGGCGGTGTGTCGCGTACAGCACCCAAGCCTGTAGGTCCAAGGTCAAGGTCACTGTTACTAAAAATAGAATTTTGTTGGCAAAATAGTATCCGCTCTGTAACTTTGTTATTTCTTATTGGATTTTAAAATAACTTGGTATGAATGTTCACCATATCAAGACGGTGTGTCGCATACAACACCCATGCCTTAAGGTCCAAGGTCAAGATCACTGTTACTATTAATAGAATTTTCATGTCCGGGCTGTAACTTCCTTATGAATGGAGGGATTTCAAGATAACTTGGCACAAATGTTCAACATGACAAGCTGGTGTGTCGCGTACAACACCCATGCCTGTAGGTCCAAGGTCAAGGTCACTGTTACTAAAAATAGAATTTTCTTGTCTGGGCTGTTACTTCCTTATAAATGGAGGGATTTCAAAATAACTTGGCACAAATGTTCACCATGACAAGGTGGTGTGTCGCGTACAACACCCATGCCTGTAGATCCAAGGTCACTGTTACTAAAAATAGAATTTTGTTGGAAAAATCGTGTCCGCTCTGTAACTTTGTTATTTCTTATTGGATTTTAAAATAACTTGGAATGAATGTTCACCATATCAAGACGGTGTGTCGCGTACAATACCCATGCCTGTAGGTCCAAGGTCAAGGTCACTGTTACTAAAAATAGAATTTTCTTGTCCTGGCTGTAACTTCCTTATGAATGGAGGGATTTCAAAATAACTTGGCACTAATGTTCACCATGACAAGGTGGTGTGTCGCGTACAACACCCATGCCTGTAGGTCCAAGGTCAAGGTCACTGTTACTAAAAATAGAATTTTGTTGGAAAAATTGTGTCCACTCTGTAACTGTGTTATTTCGTATTGGACTTTAAAGAACTCGGTATAAATGTTCACCATATCAAGACGGTGTGTCGCGTACAATACCCATGCCTGTAGGTCCAAGGTCAAGGTCACTGTTACTAAAAATAGAATTTTCTTGTCCAGGCTGTAATTTCCTTATGAATGGAGGGATTTCAAAATAACTTGGCACAAATGTTCACCATGATACGGCGGTGTGTCATGTACATGCCTTAAGGTCAAAGGTCAAGGTCACTGTTACTAAAAATAGAATTTTGTTATAAAAATCTTGTCTGCTCTGTTACTTTGTTATTTCTTATTGGATTTTAAAATAACTTGGTATAAATGTTCATTATATCAAGACGATGTGTTGTGGACAATACCCATGCCTGTAGGTCCTAGGTCAAGGTCACTGTTTCAAAAAATAGAATTTTCTTGTCTGGGTTGTGAGTTTGTTTTTCTTATTGGATTTTCAAATAACTTGGTATAAATGTTCAGGAGTACTGGCTATAACTTCGTTATTAACAGAGTGATTTCAAAATAATCTGGCGCAAATGTTCACTATGACAAGGCGTTGTGTTGTGTACAATTCCCATGCCTGTAGGTCCAAGGTCAAGGTCACTATTTCTAAAACCAGAATTTTCTTGTCTGGGTTGTGAGTTTGTTTTGCTTATTGGATTTTCAAATAACTTGGTATAAATGTTCACCATGACAAACATGCATAGCGGGGGGCATCCGTGTCCTATGGACACATTTCTAGTTATTGTTTTAATCTTCAAATTGCATTTGTTTCAAATGATTCGAATAGTCGAGCATGCTGTCTCCTCGGACAGCTCTTGTCTTGTTTCTGTGTGAGTTTGATAGATTTTTATACCTGCTTCTTCACAAATCACTCAAATAAAAGAGGCAACCTGTTTAATGAACTCCAGAAGGGAAAGTGTTATTTAATTGATTGTACAATGCAGATTTCATTCAGTAATGGGTAATTCAATAACTGTTACAGTAAGATGCTGATTATTTTATTTGCAGTTTGTGGCTGAGTTGTGATCTGGAATAAAAGAGCTGAATGATTTGATAAAATTTGAAATTGATCCAGAAAATTGTGCCAAACATTTTGGCTTGTTTTTACTATGATAGACACAGAACTGACAAAAATTCATCAACTCTGTTCTATAATAAATCAATGGTAGCAGAGTGCAAATATAATGTATCATCTTAACCCAGTTATTTATTTAATGGACTTGGCTCTTTGACAGTTTTCAGTTTTCAGCAAGTCCATCAACCCTCTGCTCACATCCATGCCATCAGTGCCCAAGGTTATAAAACTGAGCATGGAAACCAGTCTCAAATCTCCAGCATCTGATTGGCTAGTCGCCATTTCAGCCAATCAGATGCTTGAGATTTGAGACTGGTTTCCAAACTCAGTTTTATAACCTTCAGCCCTGATCAGGATCTACATTGTTCACTTTTTGATTCATTATCCCTTTACTCCATAAATATGCATTTATGTGCGACCAGTGTAGATCCTGATCAGACGGCATGGATGTCCCAGCTGATCTGGATCTACACTGTTTGCCCACACAATAAAGGTTTATCTTTGGAGGAAAGGGTTAAGTTATTTCTGACTAACAGTGTAGATCCTGATCAGATGGCATGAATGTGCAGGCTTACAATGGAACTACAATGTTTTGCTCAGTATATAATAAGTTAAAGGTTAATTGTTCATAGAAGTTCATAACAGACATTAGTTAACTTCTTATTCTATATAAACAGATTTTATACCCATTGCAAACAGTGTAGATCCAGATCATATAACTAATCTCTGTCATCTAAACAGCATCCACAATAGTTGCTTCTTGGTCAGAAATAACCCAATAAATCTAAAAGCAAACAATGTAGTTGCTGATCAGACAGAACAGATGTTCAGGACTGAAGGTTATAAAACTGAGCATGGAAACCAGTCTCAAATCTCAAGCATCTGATTGGCTGAAATGGCGACTGGTCGCCATTTCAGCCAATCAGATGCTTGAGATTTGAGACTGGTTTCCATGCTCAGTTTTATAACCTTAAGCACTTATTATTGTAATGACTTGACTCTCTGTCAGTGTGTTTAAAGGTTCATTAATTGTTCATTGGTGTGCATAACAGAAATGTCATAACTAAATTTGTGAGCTGAATATTGAAAATTTGAGAATTTATAGGTATTTTAGAAGTTGAAGGTAGAAGTATCAATATAAAAAAATGCAATATGCATATCAGGATTTTCTACATTTAGAAGACAAATCCTCCCCACACAGCCAAAAAAGAAAAGAGGCAAAAAGATAATTGGTTAGTTAAAAGAACCCCAAGGGTTACTGTCTTGGAATGGTCAGGGGCAACAATATTATTGTTATGGCCTGGATGTGCTGGTTGATCTGGATCTACTTTCTTGGCACATGTGATAAAACCTGTTTATAAGGAGTAAAGGTTTAATAGACCCAAGTTTAAAAAAGAAAGCATGTCACTTCATTGTATGCTCAGAATCATATACGTCATTGTGGAAGTGACTGATTAGTCAGTTAATGTTAATGGGATTTCAATAAAAGGGATCTTGTATACCGGGTATTAGATTTCCGTTAAGACTAGCACATTTAATGTCTCATTAGGATAATGTTAATGCTGCAACAGCAGTTTGTAATTACATTATAATTACATTATCAAAGCAAATGTCATTTACCAGCCAATATGTCAAAAATTTGTTATACTAGTCCATGTTACACATCTATGAGATGTGTGTGTGTGTGTGTGTGGAGGGGGGGGGGGGGGAGATGTGTGTGTGGGGGGGGGGAAGTATACATGTGCACTATTAATCTGGATGTTCTGGGCTAAAATCAAAACAAATAATAGCAGAGTATGTAATTTCAGCCACTTTTAGTGGTTATTACCGGTATTACTTTATTTCTCTTTTACTTGATGATGAATTTCAACAAAATTTTCCATGTTTGATTGTAGGTTCCTGTAACAAAAGAAAGTATTTAAAGTTTGTTAGTGATTTTGTATTTTGTGACTTCATATCATTGACAAATACACCTAGGATCATTCATTATTTTCAGGTGGCAAGGTGTGTAAATTTTCCGCCACTTTTTCTGTCACCCTCCAAAGAAAAGGCGATACAAAGGCATCGCTTTGTCCGTCCGTCGGTCCATCTGTCACAAAAACTTAATGTTGGCTATAACTTTGCCATTTCTTTATATTTCTTCATGAAACTTTCAAATTATATTGCTTATGACAACATGCTCGAGATGATGCTATATTCTCAGGGTCAAGGTCACATTTGATGGAGTTATGCCCCTTTTTTGTATGAAAACTTAACGTTGGCTACAACTTTGCCATTTCTTAATATTTTTTCATGAAACTTTCAAATTATATTGCTTATGACAACATGCTCAGGATGATGAAAAATTCTGAATGTCAAGGTCACATTTGATAGAATTATGCCCCTTTTTGTATAAAAAATTAACATTAGCTATAACTTTGCCATTTCTTAATATTTCTTTATGAAACTTTCAAATTATATTGCTTATGACAACACGCTCAAGATGATGCCAAATTCTCAAGGTCAAGGTCACATTTGATGGAGTTATGCCCCTTTTTGTAGATTGCTGAACGAGGTTATTTTCTTACGATCTAATGAGAATATTATCTTTTACTACATATACACAATACAATTCAAACAATCCCTCTAGGTCGATTTCACTTGCTGAGTCTGTTGTAAATTGCCAAATTTAGCGGTTTCCATGTCACTGTTGTGTCATCGTTAGATGTATGGTCAAGGTTAATGACAATTTTAAATAGAAAATAAGATCAAAATTGTTGATCTAGACTTCGAATATAAGAATCATTAGTTCTTTATTCTTGTACAGAAACTTTCAATTGTGCTAAGCAGACTTATTATTTAAGACAGTTTAACAACTGGTTACATACATTCCCATTGATCTACAATTATATTAGGATCGTAAAGTTTATGGAGATTACCGACTATAGAATCAAATGCAGCTGTGACATATCAGTATTTAAAAACAGTTTGCAATAATAAAGGAATTTAAGGATCTTCCTAACTTGTCATTTCACTTTCATCTGTAAAAAGATCATTATCAAAATCTCTCTAACGGCTCAATAAAACTTTGTACAAATAAATTTTATTATGTAAAAATTTTTAATATTTGATTTTTTCCCAATGATAGATAAAATACTGATTAAATTAACGGTTCCGTCTGTATGGGTTATATTCCTAAATTTGAGAGAATAAACTGGCTTGGGGTGTGCATGCCTTTCTGTAAATTATTTGCTTAGGTATTATACATTTATAAAATTATAGTGTATATGTGATTTAACCCATTTTCACCGATTTATCACATGGGCCAACAGTGTAGTTCCAGATTAGCCAGCATACCAGTGCTGTTTGATCAGGTTCTACGCTGCTTACTCTTTGATTAATTAGGTTATTTCTGACATAGATAGACCAGTGAAGATCCAGATCAGAAAGCACAAATATGCCAGCTGGTCTGGATCATCACTGATTTAACAAATGCTTATCCATGGAGTAAAGGATTAAACTGGAGTCCAAGGCTTCATTATCGACATACAGATTAAACCGCATAAAGCTATTCACATCATTTCTGAAACTAATGCTTTAAATATAACTGTAAATTGTGTTTAAAAAAAATTATGATTTATACTAGTGGGGCCATCAGGTTTATCAAAATTGAATCATTTACTGAGGGATAATGATCTTTATTCTTCTTGCATAACAAATGAGCAGATAAATTAACCATGATTGTTCCTACATATACATGTAGTAACATATGTATCAATTACTAATACAATATTTATTGATGCCTGTCTGATATTTAATATTTGGCTCATCTGCAATTACAGACGGAATATAAAACCTTTTCTGAATAGCAGACTTGAAATATACTGAAAGGATAAAGAAACGCAGGGTAACAATTGGATAGGCAGGTTCGAAAGCTCATGCTCCACGACGGTTTACACTGAGGCAGTGGAGACAAGTTTTATTCACTTTCGACACATGTTAAGGTGTATCATGACCTAATAACTCAATACACAAAGTTTCACTTTATTTGGAGAACGCGTTCTTAATATATCGGAACAAATGTTACCCTGCGTTTCTTTATCCTTTCAGTATAGTAACATATTGCTAAAAGATAAAGATCTTCTTTACTAACGTACTTGTTTTTCATGAATATTCATTTTCTGAAGGCTCAAAACTATTAATTACTCTAACAAAATGAAAATGTAAATAATTTGTAAATGCCCAGTTAAGCCTTTATTCCACTGTTAAGTTATATTCAAACTACCGTAATGCAGTGTGTATTACTCGCACATTTTTAGCTCCTGATGTATCGTGGGTGCACGGTATACATACATAAAATGTTTTTTAATTTTCATCACTTTCATGAAAAACCAAGTATGTTGGTGAATGGAAATATCTAAATTGGAGTACAAAACTGGGCGTTTACACACAAAATCATAGTTATTTAAATGGCGCAAAAAAAAGTCAGAAAAGCGAATTTAAGCCTGTTTTCTAAACCTTCTCAATCAGAATATAATGTGCATTTGGGTACCAATGTGAATAAAGAGAGAAAATAAAAATGATACTCCACTGCTTGAAAACAGTGAAATACCATTTTTATTTCACCTGGAAAATTCTATAATTCACCAGAAAGCATAAAATAAACTGGAATAATTAAATATTCAGGAATAAAAAGTGACAAATGGGAAATAATAATATTCTGTTTCTCCTATGCAGCAACAGTTATCAAAACATTCTATTACGGTTAGTTTCATTTTACTGAGTCCTATTATAGTCTTTTATAAAATATTGTTGTTCAGTGGTAGTGGATCATAAATTTTATGTTTTTATTCTGTCGCATCAGGTCCCTTAGCGAAACACTAAAAAGAATATTTGCATAATATTATGTTATGTTTCCATATTGAAAGCAACTTTGTTTTGTGCGCGGCCTACAGCATGATTCGAAATTGATTAAATATTTATAGGACTTCTTTGGTTGTTGAGCATTAAGTGCAACAATATATTCAGTTCGGTATTGAGTATAGAAATTATAGAATAGACAATAAGATAATTGAAATAAATGTCAAGTAAATATGATGATTTGTGGTGCCATAATTTTTAAGTATGGCCTCTGGAGTTTACTTAATACCCATTGAAGGCTCAGTGTTGTAACCTATGGAGATTATTTGATATCCATTGATGGCTTTATACCCTGTTTATCAAAGCATCAAATTTACCAAGTAGAATTATGTGTCAGGGACCGGCTTAGGCTGAGAGAACAGGGAGAAGATTTTCCAGTTTTAGGGAAAAGTTTTGGAACTTTTTGGTTCCTATTATAATTAAAGAAAAATATAGGGAAAAACATATAGGAAATTTGGGGGACTATTTCTCCCAAGTCTCCCTCTAAGCCATTCTCTCATGTATTTGGTTTTTATTTAATTATAAGTATTTTTAGTCCTTTCTAACTGTCACAGTCTGATGTTGAATCATGTAGCATGCTGTAATGGACTTGGTGGTTTAGAACTACAAATTAAAACTGAAATTGAGACTGTACCCTAGACAAATTGAAAGTGCTTCTCTGACAGAATGGTGAATGCAGTGAAGACCCTGATCAGACTGCTATCATGCACAGGCTGATCTGGATCTACACTGCTAGCATACTGACACTAATATAAATAACCAGTATTGGACATAAAAGGAAGCAGATGTTTTCTTTGAACATACCGTAAAAGTCCTTTTAAATGCCCCCAGGGGTGTTACATTTTCTGAAAAGGGGACGCTTATTATTAATATTATTTTTTTTATATTAAATTCTGAAGGATATTAGATAATAAATATAGAAAAACTCATTGTTTTCTTAAAAAATAACATTTGGGGTGTGTAATAGGAGATGGGAGTATTAAAGGAAGTTTATGGTATTTGCAATAGCCAGATGTCATTTTAATGTTAAACGGTCAAGTACCGTCTAATAAGATCCCAAATTTTAATTTTGTTTAAATTGCAATTCCTTCTTTTTAGCAAGCAAATATCGGTTAAATTATAACTTCCTGTCAATGAATTTAATTAAATACTGTTCTATAATTTAAAGACATTGGTAATTTTGGTTGTTGGACGATGGAATGTGGGGGATTAGGAATGAGGTAACAAGCCAAGTAATGGTAAAACAGTTGTTAATTTATTCACAGAGGGTGTTGCAATTGACTGTAATTGTAATTATAAGTTTACAAGTGAATGTAAATTTAAAACAATGAAAGCCATTGTTTTATTTATTTGGAAACATTTAAACAGTATTGAAAATAAGGTTAATGTTAAGTTGATAATCTGTTAATAGTGGTAGTGAAAATATAATTTTTTTGCCACTTTTATACAAGAATGCTATTGAACAACAATCAGAATCATGCTTCATAGAAACATGCCAAGTGAATGATGGCTAGATGTACCATTATTATGTGCATTTGAACATTAAAAGTGTGTATAATTATACAGTATACATTTTATAAGCTGTACTTTTCCTTTTCACTATTTCTGTTAATATTTTTTTTCAAAGAAGATGCCAAATTTTATATTTTGGCCTAAATATTGGTTGAAATTTATTATTTATTTGTGAAATGACCCTTAACTTATTGTGACCATAGTGTTTAATTCTAGCATACACATACAGTTGAACCAACCTTAACAACCACCTGTATTCAACAGCCATCTATGGAAAGCCAGAGCTGTCTTATATTGTTGTTTTCGAATTTATTCAACCGCTTTGGTATTATATCAGTTCATTTCTATAATATATAAAATCAAAACATGTATTTATTGAACCAAAACTCATTATATTAATTCACACGTACAATATATATTATACGGACTCGTCGATATATGAAACCAATATACCTTTATATAGATTCAGTCTTGCTTTGTTTGTATTGGAAACTGTATTGAATGAAACCAGTATGTTCAAATATGAATCCACATTTTAATATATTCAACCAACTGCCTTTATATACTGCCAACTTGCGCATATATAAATATATTTTTGAATTGTATTTAACGAATGTATTAATATTTTAAACCAAATTAGACATACATAAATCCAACTGTCCTTATGTGGAATGAGAGTAGCATTATATTATATCATTTTCACGATATATCAAAGTAACTGTTCATATATAAAACCGAAGAAGTAATATATATATTCGCTTCGTCCTTGTATGAAATCGAGTAATACTTATATTATTTCGATTCATCATTCGTTGAACCAACCATTCAAATGTGTAACCAATATTCGCTTCGTCCTTGTATGAAATCGAGTAATACTTATATTATTTCAATTCATCATTCGTTGAACCAACCATTCAAATGTGTAACCAATGTTGCAATATATCAGTTCATATTGACATTGTATTTAATGACTGCATCTTTTTATCAAACCAAAGTAGACATATATGTATCCATATGTCCTTGTGTGTAACGAGTGTAGCATTATATGATATCATTTTGACAATATATGAAAGTAAACTGTTTATATATAAAACCGAATAAGAAATATATATGTTCGGTTTGATATACAATAAGAGCAGCTATCATTATACTTAACCGAAATGCATTGCTTTTATTTCATTAAACATTATATTAACTGAAAACGTTCTTATATTAAACGTAAGATCAATGTATGGATACAATAATTCTTTATATATATCCGTTTCGACAATGTGTCGTACCGTTCTTCGTTATATGAAACCGGCTTGTCATTATATTCACGAGACTATTCGTTGGGAGATGTATTTTACTTCGACACCGGTTAGGCATGCAGAAGACGCCATACACTGATAAATCAGAACAATATAAGCATAACGTTATTTCATACAATTACAAAACGAACATATATATTTCTTATTCGGTTTTATATATGAACAGTTTACTTTCATATATCGTGAAAATGATATAATATAATGCTACTCTCGTTCCCCATAAGGACAGTTGGATTTATGTATGTCTAATTCGGTTTTAAATATTAACACATTCGTTAAATACAATTGAAAAATATATTTATATATGCGCAAGTTGGTTCTTTACAAAGGCAGTTGGTTGTATATATTAAAATGTGAATTCATATTTGAACATACTGGTTTCATTCAATACAGTTTCCAATACAAACATAGCAAGGCTGAATCTACATAAAGGTATATTGGTTTCATATATCGACGAGTCCGTATAATATATTGTACGCGTGGATTAATATAATGAGTATTGGTTCAATAAATGCATGTTTTGGTTTTATATATTATAGAAATGAACTGATATAATACCAACGCGGTTGAATACATTCGAAAACAACAATAGAAGACAGCTCTGGCTTTCCATAGCCATCTGCCTGAATGTTACCGTGACGGTAACATTCAGGCAGATGGCTATGGAAAGCCAGAGCTGTCTTATATTGACTATGTTACATGACTATGTTCTAAATTGCTCTTTTCTAATTTTCACCTGTCTTAAACAGCCACCTGTGTTAAGCAGCCATATTTTGTCACTCCTTTGGGAGGTTCCTTAATAGAGGTTTGACTGCATATAGATAATTGAAGAATGGACAAGTCCAGCTTGGAAAACAGGATGCTAAAGAGTGTCTGCTTTAGTTGTTTTTATATAAATTGCAGTTTCTAAGCCAATTTCTAATACCATCCATTCTGGAACCTTGGACAATGTCCAGATACAATATGTCTGAGGTTTCTTCATTGTAGTTGTTTATTTTTACCAGGGGAGACAGTGTCATAATTAATACAGATAATTTTTCTTCGAATGGTTTTGGTTTTGCCCATTCAGAGAATTTAAGGGCTTACCACACCTCCCAATCCTATTCATCAATAAAAAGAAAATTATAAAAATCTCAATAACGGCAAAATGCCGTTAAATGAAACTTTGCACAAATGTATGTTATTAATGTATCTTTATTTTGCAGATGTTAAGACATGTTATAACAGTAAAGAAAAATAGTGAGATCTAAAAATTCCCTAAACTTCTATTTACATAAATTCACAAAAAATAAACTAAACAAAACATAATTTTAAATGCCCAGTCATAAGTAATATGATACTGACAACAATTTATTGTGTCCTCATGACTTATATAATAATTATGTGAACTTCACGAGATATTAGTAAAAGTGTGTTTGACCTTCAATTTCCTGGTCGCTTACTTGTCGTGTAAACGGATGAAAATCACTGATTTCTCTGTTAGTATTTTAAAGTACACAACATTTTTGTCAGTAACATTAGTTTTAATAGGAGTATATCTCGTGAACGCAACTCCTCCTACACTACTGGTGGGAATTTAATGAAACTTGACCACAATGCTTAGCCTGATATGTTGTTGTGCATGAAGGTGGGGTTTCACTCTTACATGTTCCGTTCAGAAGTTATGGCCCTTTGATACTTCCATTTACAATAGTTTTATTAGGAGTATATCTCGTGAACGCAACTCCTCCTACACCTCTGCTGGGAATTTGATGAAACTTTACCGCAATGCTTGGCCTGATATGTTGTTGTGCACAAAGGTGGGGTTTTGCTCTTACATGTTCCGTTCAGAAGTTATGGCCCTTTGATACTTCCATTTACATTAGTTTTAATAGGAATATATCTTGTTTCTTATATTTTGTGTTAAGCAAAATATGCATTTTGCCCATAACTTTAAAACTACTTGAGATACTGCCTTGAAACTTGAAATATATTTTCACCATCAAAATCTACATCATAACCAACAAGACCCATAACCCTGCTTCCAATATTTTTCAAATTATGCCCCTTTTTCACTTACATTTTGTGTTAAGAAAAATATACACTTTGCCCTTAACTTTGTTTGGAATGGAGGGATTTCAAAATAACTTGGCACAAATGTTCACCATAACAAGGCGGTGTGTTGTGACAATACCCATGCCTGTAGGTCCAAGGTCAAGGTCACTGTTACTACATGGGTGAAAGTTTTCCGGACTGCTCCGGAAGTTCCGGATTTTCGATGTCCTCAGGGATCACTTTTCCAAAACGTGTAAATCCGTTGAGATTTCAGAGGGGGGGTAGGGGGTATAGGCCTACCTCAACCCTGACTTCGACTTTCAAACTGTTGAAACGAAAACGAAAGTAAATTCCAGTGACTCGATCTGTTTTGCGCTTTATTTTTAGGAACGAATTGTCATTGCAAGGTGCTCGTTTTCAGGTTTTTACGAAGATAGCCCGGAGCACGTTCGGCTACAGCCGTAAATAGTCTAGCTCCAGGGTTCGACCGTTTCTGCCAATAAAATCCGAACGGGAAAGCCAATTGCTCCCAATCGGGAATGTTCGCGATCATCAAGACATTGCAGACGCTTTTTAAACGCCTAGGTAGCGGTGAATTACGATATAATACGACAAATATGATTGGCTCGCTGTACGCTGTAGCTGGTCTTTAAGTGGTTAGGTGATTCTTTCAAAAAACAACAACAATATTCTTGTGATAATACATCGTTGCAAAAATATTGAAAATGAAGTTTCTACCCCCAGCGTACAACACTAAGGACTTAGAAAGTAGTGATATCATGCATTTTTTGCATGTGCATAATATATAATGTTGATATCAATTACATGGACACAAGAATAAAAATGTTGCTAAATTTTGAAGGTTATGTTTCATTCTAAATCTACATCAAAGAGTATGTTTAGGGTATATCCATGAACAAAAGCTGTTAACAGAAAATCATGCATTCTCTGCATGATAAAAAGTCAGTCTTTGGCAATCATATAATCCTGGAAAAGCGCTGTACAAGCACTCAAAACCACTAATTCCCAGGAGCGGCTTCGCCCCCCTGGGCTTTGCCCTGGACCCACCGGGGGCCCTAGTGGCCCCCAGGCCCCCAGCTAAATTTTCAGGATTCACAAGATTTCCAACTTTCACCCATGTTACTAAAAATAGAATTTTCTTGCAAAATCTTGTCCGCTCTGTAACTTTGTTATTTCTTATTGGATTTTTGAATAACTTGGTATAATTATTCACCATATCAAGACTGTATGTCACCTACATGCCCAAGCCTTTAGGTGGAAGGTCAAGGTCACTGTTACTAAAAATAGAATTTTCTTGTCCGGGCTGTTACTTTGTTATAAATGGAGGGATTTCAAAATAACTTGGCACAAATGTTTACCATGACAGGGCGATGTGTCCCGTACCATGCCCATGCCTGTCAGTCAAAGGTCAAGGTCACTGTTACTAAAAATAGAATTCTCTTGTCCGGGCTGTTACTTTGTTATGAATGGAGGGATTTCAAAATAACTTTGCACAAATGTTCACTATGACAAGGCAGTGTGTCCGCACAATACCCAAGCCTGAAGGTCCAAGGTCAAGGTCACTGTTACTAAAAATAGAATTTTCTTGTCTGGGCTGTAACTTCATTATAAATGGAGGGATTTCAAAATAACTTGACACAAATGTTCACCATGACAGGGCGGTGTATCGTGTACCATGCCTGTAGGTCAAGGTCACTGTTACTCAAAATAGAATTCTCCGGGCTGTAACTTTGTTAGGAATAGATTGATTTCAAAATAACTTGACACAAATGTTCATCATGACAAGATGGTGTGTCCTGTACCATGCCCATGCCTGTAGGTCCAAGGTCAAGGTCACTGTTACTAGAATAGAATTTTCTTGTCAGGGTTGTAACTACATTAGGAATAGAGTAATTTCAAAATAACTTGGCAGAAATGTTCACCATGACAAGGTGGTGAGTCGTGTATCATGTCCATGCCTGTAGGTCCAAGGTCAAGGTCACTGTTACTAAAAATAGAATTTCCTTGTCCGGGCTATAACTGTTTTGAATGGTGGGTTTTCAAAATAACTTGGCACAAATGTTCACCATGACAAGGCGGTGTGTTGCGTACATTACCCATGCCTGTAAGTCCAAGGTCAAGGTCACAGTTACTAAAACTTGAATTTACTTGTTCGGGCTATAACTTCTTTATGAAGGAAGGGATTTCAAAATAACTTGGCACAAATGTTCACTATGACATTGCATTGCATTACCACCAACTTCTTCACAGACATTTCCGTAATGAGAAGACAACAGTGCCACAAATACAAATAATTTACTTGATCATCAAGTTTATGCATATTCTTATAATTACTCGAACATCACTGTCTTTGAAATGCTATTATTCCCATCATTGCACTTTAGTATCTGAAAACGATGCATAGCGGGGGCATCCGTGTCCTATGGACACATTTTTAGTTTATGAATTAATGTAATGTAAATAGAATTTTAAGGAATGTTAAGGTCTAGCTTGTTTTCTTTATTAAAGTGTCTTACTCTATGCAAAATAAAGATACATTAGTAACATTCATTGATGCAAAGTTTCATTGAACGGCATTTTGCCATTATTGAGATTTTGATAAATTTCTTTTTATCGATGAAAAGGATTGGGAGGAGTGAGGCAAGCCCTTAAGGCAATACATAGAGATTGTCTGTTCATCTATCAAAAAATGGGAATAGGAAATGTTTGTGACATATGGAAGACTTGTCACTAATACTTATAAGTTCCCACTGCCCATCGATCATCCCGATCCCCTAAATTTCACCATTGAGCCCAACCAAGTTCGATTAAAGGCGTATACATGACTTCTTCTCGACCTTTTGTCTAGCAAGCACGACCCTCACACGATTATTCATGACTCCTTCACGAAGTCAACTCGACCATCTTACTGATTTCTGCTTGATCATCTCGACCTTTACAAGGCCTCAGCTCGACCAACTGGACCTGTGCTCAATCGCTGCCAGATCTTCACCCGATAGAAACATTGTTGGTCATTATTCATTTATGAGAAACCAGCGTGCAGTTTTACATATAAATAGTGTCTAGCTCGTGTATGGTCTAACAGCTAATGGGAAGTGATCATGTGTGGTCGAGGAGCAGTCGAGTAGCAGTCTAGTTAATCTGGACACCAGTTTGAACAGAGGTTGAGTTGATCGGGTTGCGATCGGATAATACTCAAGTAGAAGTCGAGATGATCGGGTACAGATCGGGTAAAAGATGTCAATTCCACCAAACTAGATCGCTAAACGATTGCTTCTTGATTAACTCGATCTTATACTCGACCAATACTCGATCACTTCCCAAGGGCTTCTCGACCGCTTGGCTACTCGATCGCTACTTGAATATTTTTGACGTGTCAAAAAAATTTGGGTAGGAAGCCCGAGTGATGCCGACCTAGGTAGACCTTCCCGACCACTCTGATCACACATACGAACCGAGCCAGATCAGTACCTGATTGCCTGATCGGACTTGATCAAATTGATTGGATCGGCAGTGGGAACTTAGCATAATCCCTGACTGTACTTTACCTCGGACAAACAAAATATTTCTATATTTACGATGAAAGGGGTTGAACATGTCTCTCAGTAGAAAACTTGTAGATGTTTCAAAGAAGACTGAAGCAATTTGAGGGTTAAAAGACTTAGTTCTCTTGAAATGTTTGCAGTTTAGGCACCATATCTTGCTCCATGATTAGAAAGCTAATCATGGAAACCAGTCTGAGATATTTAGCCACCCATTCGTCAGTTTCGAAGCTGTGCTAAATTTCAACCAATCAGATTGTTATGATCTGAGACTGGCTTTTATTCTGTTTTATAACCTTATGGCCTGATCTGTTATATCCTAAGATTTCAAATTAAAGATTCTCTTCTCTGTGTATCTGGAAGTAGAACAATGAAGAAATTGTTTACTAGTTAATTGTTTGTTTTATTATACTGCAGAGAAATTTATTTTCATCTTATTGAATAATTAGCTGTTGATTTAGTCTGTTTTTAGAGATTGGCCACGAATAAGAGTGCAGATGCCTAATTTCCATCTCTGGTTCCCACATTTTGTTATTGTTGCCATTTTGTTTTGAATTTCAAAACAAATGCTAAAATTGTTCAAATAAACTAGATTTATTGAGTTGTTTGCCAAGAGACACCTGTTTCTCCATAGTTTGATCTGGATCTACACTGTTCACATTTAGAATAGGTCATTTCTGACCCAGAAGCAAACAGTGTAGATCCAGATCAGACAGCATTGATGTGAAGGCTGATCTGGATCTGCACTGGTCAACCATGTGTTTGATGAAGCACAAGGAGGTTAAGGGTTAAATTATAACAAAAAATAATTATGTGAAGGTTTGAAGTTAAAAATGAGATTATTATTCTTCACATTAAATTGACATACCATCTATGTCACAGAAATGACATACAATTGGATTTCTATAGCACAGAATTGACATAGCACCATAATTGACATAACATTTGAGTTTTTTAGAATTATGAATAGCATTGATATTTCATTGGAATTCTCCGCCACATAGGGGTCAAAATCAAAGTGTATGTGCACTGTAATTTATGCGATGGACGTATAAAAATGAAGGTGCGCCGCTATTTGAAATGGCACTGCACTGGTATTTATTAGGTGCACTTGTAAATTTAAATGTCCATTGCGTAAATTTACAGGTGCACCGGTAATTTTATATGTAGGTGCACCCTCTTTTTACTTTTGAGCCTTTTCATGCACCATACACCTAGACCTATGTGTTATGACACTTAGACACCTTGGGTGTTAAGGACAATACAATACAATACAAATTTTATTTATTGCATGGGCGGATCTAGCGGGGGGGGTCGGGGGGGTCCGGACCCCCCCTGGAATTATCCGGACCCCCCCTGAAAAATATGTTGATATTAAATTTCGTTGTATAAATAACATATTTAAAGTCATCATTTGGGCTTGGACCCCCCCCTGGAAAAAAATCCTGGATCCGCCCTTGTATTGTCAGTATTGGTCAACATATAATAACATAAGCTATGAAGCTTTATAACAAAGCCTAGACATTGGGTGTGAGGACACCACGACTTGCAATAAATGTCTTGTCAGGAAGCCATATTGATATGTATTCTGTTAGAAGATTACAGTCCTTGTGGGCCTCATTGTTTATGTTTGACAATTCTCTAGATGAAAGCTTCTTTGTATAAACTTGAATGGTGGATGAAAAGCTTTTATTTATCAACATTAAACCATGAATAATAGAGCATTAGCAGTTGGCAGTGAAATAAAGAACTGAAAACTGCCATAATTGGAAGAATTGACATTCCATTGTCAGGTATATGGGTAATTCATTATGTCTGCATGTCTCGAGGGAACAATCTAGAAGTGCTGTAACTGTAAGCATTGAAACTGCTTTTGTAGGAAATATAATATCCATTTTGTCCTCAAATTCCTTTCAGAGAAACATTTCATAAACACATTATCCATTATTTATACCTCTTATTAAGTTTTCTGGGTTGTATTTTGCCAACAAAAATTTCCAGAAGTATTTTATTGTAACAGTTACTATTATAAGTTATTATTTGGGGCTCGTCACAGGAAAAATCTTTATTTGAACAGTTGATGTTTTTTTTTTGGAATATAATACATTTTCTGGGTGGTATTTTGCCAGCAAGAATCTCCTGAAGTAATTTATTGTAACTTTAAGTATTATTTGGGGCCCGTCATAGGGAAAAGGTGTCTTCGGACAGTTGATTTTAATTGAAGTCATAAAGTTGAGCGGAAGACATTTCTTATCATATCTTTTGCAGTAAAAAAAAACATTATATTGTCAATAATGTGTCTTACTTAAATCCTTTTTAGTTATGTGAAAATAATAGAATTTTCGAAAATTAGTATCAACTGTCAAAAAATTATTACCAATGACATCTTTTACAGTGACAGACCCATGTGTAAACAACAAGATTATTATTTAAGCCAAGAATCTTTATGTAATGTAGGGATTTATGTAGATTTCCTGACACCAACAAGAATAAGATATTCTGTATGGAATTCCAGGAGGCTTTGGTCAGGAATGAGCTAAATGATGCAAAAACTAGGTCACGCTAATAACCCGATATAGATTACAAAAAAATGTTACTTACAAATTGATAAAACAATTCTTCATACCAGAAGAAATTGTGAGGCACAGTTATGATAGTTTTTTTCCTGAGATGAAGGCAGCAATTTTCTGATGGAAATATAAAAATTCTACTTTAACATACAAATTGGTTAACTTTAAAGTTTTCCATTTGCCATTTTCAGAGTGAAATCATTAAAAATTAAAAAGAATAAATTAAAAGAATAAATTAAAAAGAATAGCTTTTGTTAAGTTTGCCCTGTACTCCATAGATACACTTATATTGTGTGGATGAACAGTGTAGATCCTGCTCATCTGTGCATTCTGATCATGATCTACACTGTTTGCTTTTAAGTTAAATTGTTTAGTTCTGATTAAGATGTGGCCAGTGCAGATCCAGTTCAGACAGCTTGGACATGGATCTTTGCAGGTGGCAAACATGTTAAAACATGTATACGTATATATGTAATGGGTTAATAAATGTTTATATCTTACAAAAAACAAAGAAGCATGTGTACCTAAATTTTCAAGTTCATTGTAAATGATAAATTTTGTATTATAACCAATTGTCTAATCAATTGTCACTTGTTTCTGTCATATAATCTTGTATATTCTCATTGAGTCTAGGTTTTGCTGTTAGTTTAATGGAAAAATCTTGTATTCAATCATTCTTTACACCCACAAGAAAGTCGTAACACTTAATGAAGTGTTAAATATCATATTGTCTTTCCTTGTACATCATTTTTATATTTTATAAAATGCATTGTTCTAGACCATTTTGAGTGTTACCTATCAAATTTAATAAGTGGAAGATAGCCAGTATCAGCCATTTGTCTTTTGGCAATATTTTTTTTGACACGTTTTTTTCCCATAAGTTTTAACTTGGCGCCAGTTTTTTATGCCCCCACAAAGTGGGAGACATACAGAGTCACACTCGGCTGTCCATATCTTGTTGCATCAACTCCTCCTAAACTATAAGGCGGATTTCTTTCAAACTTGCACAGATGATCAAGCAGGATGTGTAGATGATCGTAAAGAAAGGAATTATTCCTGCGACCATTTTTACCAGAGTTATGGCCCTTTGTTATTACAAATTTTGTTGCAGCAGTGGGGGCATCAGTGTCCAAGGATGTATTCTAGTTACTCTTGTAGTTGTTGATAGTTTTGAAAGAAAACATCACTAACATTTCTCTCTCTTTTCCCATTTCTGTTTTAACCCTTTCCTGCACAGATACACCTTTATTGCTAGGGCGAACAGTTTAAAGAAAATTAAAAAAGAAAATTATCAAAATCTCATGAATGGCAAAATGCCGTTTAATGAAACTTTGCACAAATGTATGTTATTAATGTATCTTTATTTTGCAGATGGTAAGACGCATTAGAACAGTAAAGAAAAATAGCGAGATCTAAAAATTCCCTCAACTTCTGTTTACATAAATTCACAAAAACTAAACAACACAAAATATCATTTTAAATGCCCACATGAGTAATATGATACTGACAACAATTTATTGTGTCCTCCTGACTTACATAATGTAAACTTTACGAGATATTAGTAAAAGTGTGTTTGACCTTCAATTTTCCGGTCGCTTCCTGGTCGCGTAAACGGATGACAATCACTGATTTCTCTTTAAGAAATTGAAAGTTTTTAACAAAGTACACAACATTTTCTTGTCAGTAACATTGCAAGCACGTGGGAATTTAAAATTATGTTTTGTATCGCTTAGTTTTTGTGAATTTATGTTAATAGAATTTTAAGGAATTTAAAGGTCTAGCTTGTTATCTTTACTATTCTAACGTGTCTTATTGTATGCAAAATCAAGATTTATTAGTAACATTCATTTGTGCAAAGTTTCATTGAACGGCATTTTGCCATCATTGAGATTTTGATAATTTTCTTTTTATCGATAAATAGGATTGGGAGGAGTGTGGCGAGCCCTTAAAAAAAGCTATTACATTTTTTAACTGTTATCAGTATTTTATACCACTAAATACATAGTAAGAGATATTGTCTACTCATCTTTATGAGGTCATCTCAAGAACTAACATGATCTTTGTAAAGATACATTTTTTGTGCAACATAACTTTCTTTTGTTTTGCTACACACTTTTTTACTCAATTCCTTAGATACACCAATTATTGCATAGGCAACCAACCGGTGTAGATTCAGGATTCAGATTAGCCATCATGTATGTTTCTTGGTAAAAATATAGTCTAATGAATCTTAAAGAGATCATCATTGATCCAGACTGACAGCACAGACGTGGACTTGTCACCCATGTGGTAAAAGAGTAAATGGACTAAAGAAATAAGTTATTAAGGACATTGTTGCTCAGGGTTGTCCTTTTCTTGATATTTTAACTTTATGAATGTGACGAGTATCATTTCCACAAGCCATCACTTAAGGATGAACGCCATTATTATACTTCAGACATAAGCAATGAATGCAAAAACATGCAAGGTTCAGGTCCACACACCCCACCCCACCCCAACCCACCCCACCCACTCCCCCCAAAACAAAACAATAAATCCTCAGAAAGGATGTATGTAATACCCCCTTGACCCCCCTTCCTCCCCCCGACCCCCCTCAAAAACAAAAATCAAAACAAAATGTTTGTATGTGGGGGAGGGCCAGTGATTGGGGGAACTAGAACAACCAACTGTGGTGTGGGCTGGAACCAGCAAGTGCAGTGTTGAACTGGATACAGCAGATGTCAGATCATGAGTCAGATGGTCTAACCTCAAGATAACTTTCTTCAATAAATAGTGGGAACAAAGTTTTCCTTGCTTTTACTGTAAAGAATAATGAGATTAATACATTATGTGGTGGACACTGAGAATCCCATTGCATGAGGAACGTTGATTGAATATCTGTTACTAATACTTCAGTTAACATATGTTACTTATCTATTTCAGAGAACTTTTGGAAGTGGAACATCAGGAAGACAAGCTGTCATACAAACTACATGGTTATGTGACAAATGCCAACTATAATGTCAAGAAAGGAACATTTTTGCTCTTTATCAATCGTAAGTTGATACAAGCGAGAAATTCCCGTTATCATTTTATCCATCCAACTGATCTGGTGACTAATGTCATAAATCTAAATATGGAACCTTGTCTCCTGGCCATTAGATAAGTGGTTTAGGGACAAACAACTGCGCCCTGGCTAACAACTGGCTTTCAGGTAAATGATAAAGGGCTATGCAATGGGACTTCAGCTTGGTAATAAATTGTAACACACCTAGTCTAAAGGTAGGCTATACACGTGGCTTTAAGGTAAATGATAAAAGGTCATACACCTGGCTTTCAGGTTACTGAAAAAGAGCCATGCATGAGGCATTCAGGTTAGTGAAAAAGGGCCATGCACTGGGTCTACAAGTTAGTGATAGAGGCCAATCCAACTGATCTTCATGTCTGCAGTTGCTGTTTTTATGTCGTTGCCATTTTAGCCAATCAGATGCTTGACATTTTAGAAGGGTTTCAAATCTCAGTTTTATAATCTTCAGCACATGTGTATATAATTCTGCCATTTCAGACCGCCTGGTTGAATCAAGTGCATTGAAGAAAGCTCTGGATCTAGTGTACCAAGCCTACCTTCCTAAACACACACACCCTTTTCTTTATCTCAGGTAGGTTCAGTCACAATTTTTATGTCCATAATATCTTAATATCTCTGGCAAGTTTAACAATTATGCTAGATTGCTCTAGGGACTGACTCTTAATGACTGAATTTTGACCATATAAGCACTGTTCCCCCTCTGCCTTGGGGAGCCTTTATTAGTCCCCTCCTGGTTTACAGGTTTACTTTGTCTGAATGTCCATCAATCTGTCCGTCGTTTCGTCCATCCACTTTCCTTGTCCGGACCATATTTCATTCATTTATTGGGGGATTTTAAAATAACTTACCACAAATGTTCCCCATGGTAAGACAGAGTGTCGCGAACCATGATGACCGTTTTCATTGCTGATATGTCATGAACTTGGCACTGTCCATTTGAGGTCTTTTTGCCCATGGATAAAGGTCATATTCCATGGATAAAATAGTCAAATGATTCATCCTTTTGCTTTGTAGTTTGGAAATAGCTACACAGAATATAGATGTCAATGTGCATCCAACAAAACACGAGGTGCGATTCCTGCATGAAGACGCCATCATTGAAAGTGTTCAGAAAGTCATAGAAACCAAACTACTAGGATGTAATGTTAGCAGAACTTACTACACACAGGCCTTGTTGCCAGGGGCAACTGTTATACCGGAACTGTCCAAAGATGATGGAGACAAAAGTACAGGTACCGTAAACTTATTTGATTATAAGGTTTTAATTTCCAAAGATTGTGTGGGTCACACAAGTTTATTAACCCTCCCCTCCATATATACGCATTTTCAAGCATGAGCTTCCAGTGTAGATCCAGATCAGCCGGCACATTAGTGCAGGATCTGCACTTGTCCCTTTTTTGGTCAGAAATAACCTAATACATCAAATATTGAACAGTGCAGATCCGGATGTGCAGACTGTTCTGGATCTACACTGTTCACCCATGCCATAAAGGTATGTTTATGGAGGAAAGGGTTAACATGCTTAGAATGTTTTGTGTTGACTACTCTGCTGCAAGATCTCGCCATCACACAGCCTTCATGTTGATCCAATAATTAACAAACATGCTTTTTATGGCCATACCTTAATCCTTTACTTCATATATACACACTTTATTGCCTGTGCGGCCAATGTACATCTGTGCATTCTGATGCAGCGTTTTTTTTTCCTTCTTTAACTACCTCCCCAAAAAGGTACATTCCCAAAGCTGACAGGAGTCTTCCTAATTCAATCAACAGACCTTTCCCAATCCCCAAAACTACTGTTCCCTACAGCAAACAGTGCCGTTTCCCAACTGACAAAAGAGTTTTTCGCAAGAAATGTTGTACAGCATAAAAAAAACTGTACCTTACAAAGGGGAGTAACTCTTATCATCAATCCAGTTAGACTCTTACTCAAACCTTATCAGTAAATAAAGTATGTACAGACGTGTAGTGACAACCTCCGTGCATGGATTTGCTTCGTTTCACACCCTTCTGTTTTAATTTCAAATGCTGATTCATCAGATTCATTTAACATTAATTGCAACCTCAATTAAACTTTTTCTGTCAATGGAAATAGTTTTTCCATAGACAGGAAGTCATTGGATTGGCAGTAAGTTAATTCTTGCATAACATTAACATCTCTAAAGGCTTTCCTGTGAAGGAACAAGACCTTATGATTCTTTGTGACGCTGAATAAAATCCTTAGTGTGAATTAACATGAATTATGAAAAATCCCCATTTTGCTTATTTTGCGTCTAATTTTTTTCCCAATTTCAAGATTTTACGACACGAAAATTTCCCAACTGTAGGGGAAGGGGACCCTTTCCCCATTCTGGAAAAAAACGCTGTGATGGGATCTGCACTGTTCGCTTTTTGCTCAGAAATAACTTAATAAATCAAAAAGCGCTCAGTATAGATTCTGATGTGTCAGCTGATCTGAATCGACACTGGTCACCCACACAATAAAGGCATATATATGGGGTAAAGGGTTAGACAAAATTTTTGTATATTCTGCTTGACAGCTCTGATTTTCTGCTAAATATAACTTATTAGTAAATAATTTTTATCCATTACCACTAAACTTACTCAGTTTGCATTAATTATAAACATAGAAAGTTCTTCTGGTCTGTAATTTAAAAAAGAATAACAAATGTTATCACCTGGGATCTCAGCTTATTTAGACAAATAATTAAAAAGTCAAGTCGTGTTAATTTTGTATTTTGTTTTATTTCTTTTAAACACAGAGAAAATTAGACTAAGTAATCGTTACAGCACATATAATATGGTAATGGACAGAAGTCTTGTCCGGTAGGAAGATTGGAACTTTCTGCATGCCAATTTTCAACACATTACTCTACCGGCAGTAGTGGCTCAAATTCTGAAATTCTGTTTACATTGAATGCATAAAAATGTCCTCTTTCCATTTCCATTGATACGAAATTCATGACGGTAGAGCAATGTGGATTTTAGATTTCACACTTTCAAAAGATATTATGGAAAAAGATACCAGACAAGACTTTTGTCCATAAGTATATTATCACCTTTGTGCAAAAACAATACAAGTAACATTGAAATAAGAAAAAGATATACTGTTATTGCACTCAGGAGAAATTTGAACCCTTTGCCCATAGCGCAAGTGCTAGATCCAGATCAGCATGATTGAGATCCACGCTAGTTGTGTTTGGATTCTTAACATAATTTTTTCCAAGAAACGAACATTGTAGTTCCACATATGTGCAGGCTAATCAAAATCTATGGAACACAGGCTGCACTCTTTATATATACTGTATCCAAGTTTAAGTAAGTATTAAGTTTCTTGGAATTTTTTTAATATCATTCATCAATATTAAGTTTCCTGTGAAGAGCATTAATTATTTATTAAACATAATTCTACCTATATAAGTGGTTCTGAGTATCTCAGCATGAGTCTGATTTCCATTAAATGGCCATTATATGGTACTTGGCATTTGTGACTGGGTCAGGGCATTCTTGCAAACAAACCTGTTACCATATATACTCGGATATAAAACATGGATTTTCCCTTGAAAATAGCCTAAAAAGTTCAGGATTGGACTTATTAGCACAATTTACAACAAGGCTTCAAAATTTATTGCAGGATTTTACAATTTTTCAATTAAAAATGTGTATTATTTAAATCTGGCTATTAACAATAAGTGAGTTTTCGGTAATTCTTGAAGTTTTTGGCTGACATTTTTAACAATGGTTTTTTGTTTTTGGTTAGTTTAATAATAAAATAATATGTTTGAAACCTTGTTCTGACTGAAGATAGAATTCGAATATTATGTTGGCAGCCTTTTCCATTGATATTGGTAATGTTTATTATAAAGATCATATTGATTGTGATATCATTAGCATAAACATATTAAAGTTGTAATAATTATAGAGGTAAGATAATATTCAAACAGATTAAGTCATAATTATTATATTATTATATAATAATTATAGAGGTAAGATATTATTCAAGAAAGAGCGCTTACAACTTGTGAAAATATGTTGCAATGATTGACTCTCGAAAATATTTAATTTACTGGACAATGAACCAATTTTGAAATGCTGGTAATAGAGGGACTTTCTCAAATCTGTATAAGACAAAACTTGATAATATTTTCACATGTCTTGTACAAAGGTTTACAAAGAAAACCTCAGATATGGTGGGCAAAAAAGTGGGGGGGTGCATCTTACAAGCAGTACGACTTAAAACCGAGTATATACGGTAATTATTACTGGAATTGCCAAGATTTAAAAATAGGTGAGTCTATAACTGTTACACTATGAGCACAATTGGGGTTCACTTCTGTAATACTGATAATTGACATTGATATTGTAATGGGTCATTAAAAATACATTATGTAGAAATATAAAGATGTGGTAATGATGTCATTCATTCTGCTGAAATTGGTTTTTGATGTCAGCTTGTTTTTAGTAATAGAACAAGAAAAAACTATTAACCCATTCAAATGAAAGGCTAGAAGGATGGTATTTTGTTTGCTTTTTGAAAGGATGTTGTCACTTCCTTGATGTCCCCTTGTTTTCAGAACTCAAAAGGTTCAAGTGCACACTTGATAAATGTAGATTTTTCAGATTATTTGATTGAATCTTTTAAAATAGTGTAAATTACAATGAAGTAGTATCAGTATCCTATCAATGCGCACCAATAAATTAAAATCTGCTTAAAGAGGTTAAAAAAATATTTTAGCTCACTTGTACTCGGAAAGCTATTCTCAAGTTAAAGATCATTGCATCAGCTATCATTTGTGATCATTTTCTCATATTTGTATCATTTAAATTTAATTCAAATTAAAGGGAAATGTTGTAGTTTGCCATTGCCCTGAAATAACTTCTTGTAGCTTCTTAATGTTCTGCTGGGCATGATGAGCCAACACACTCTTCTCTATTTTATCCATAACATGTTCAACTGGATTTAAAGGAGAAAATTTGATTTTTATGCCCCGACTCTGAAAGAGTTATGGCCCTCTATGCATTTCAAAATATAATGCATTCAGCATGTAATCTTGTTCTTGAGTAGACGATATACTCCTTAGGCCCATAAAACAACTACAAAATACGATTTTTTCTTTTATTGCCACCACAGCACAAGAAGGTTTCACAACACTAAATCTATATCTAAAATGAAAGGTTACATACTGTCAGATTTTCAACTATATCAAGGTACTATGCCACAATTAATAAGACTATAAAGAACTTGATTATAGTTACTCTTCTAAACAAATCTTGTGTTGCATGTAAGTCCAAAAGTATATGAGTCACAGTCATGAAACTTTACAGGCATGTTAACCATCATCATATATAGTTGTGCGCCTGGGTTTTGTTTCTGGCCAAGCTCATAGAGCAGAATAATATCCCCTAGAGCATTTCAGTATAATGCATTCAGCATGTTATCTTGTGTCTATTAAAGTCCAAAAGTATCGGTCATGAAACTATACAGGCATGTTAATCATCATGTGCAGTAACTGTTGTGCACCTGCGGTTTTGTTTCCTGCCACACCATTAAAACCATAGTTTTGGCCCCTTATTTATTTCAGTATAATAAATTTACCATGTAATCTTGTGTCACATGTTACTCAAAAAGTATGAGAGCCACAATCATAAAACTTTACAGGACTGGTATGTTAACCATCATGTGTAGTTGTGCACTTGGGGTTTTGTTTCTGGCCAAGCCAATAAAGATTAGAGTTGTAGCCCCTTATACATTTCAATATAATGTGTTCAGCATGTAATATTGTGTCGCATTAAAGTCCAAAAGTATATGAGTCACAGTCACGAAACTTTACATGCATGTTAACCATCATGTGTAGATGTGCTCCTGGGGTTTTGTTTCTGGCAACGCCCATTAAGACCAGAGTTATAGCCCTTTATGCATTTCAATATTATGCATTCAGCATGTAATCTTGTGTCGCATGCAAGTCCAAAAGAATATTATGTTTAGTTGTGCACCTGGTGTTTTGTTTCCTGCCACACCCATTAAAAACAGAGCTTTTCATCCTTATATAACAGAGGCCTGTAAAAGTCCACTTCCCAATCCAAAAATATAGTATTTTTTACCAACTGTGGCAGAGACTCTTCCCAACATGCTAGGTAAGATGTCCAAAAATGTTCAAAATCCTCTGAGGTGAGTTTGAAAATTTAAGTCTGAAAAATAAAGTGCTTTCAAAATTTAAGTTGAAAATACTTATTACTATTCAAATTTATAATTCATTCTTTCAATGAATTTTGTTTTCCCAAAATAAAAAAAATTATCACTCATTAATTTCAATTTAAATTTTTGATTCATTATGTTGTTTCTGACAAATTAACAAACAGTGAAGATCCTGATCAGACTGTCTGATGCCATTGAGTGTGTAATAGACTACTGTAAGTAATTTTGTTGTCTGAGTATTTTCTCACAATGTTATTTGTTAATATTGAATACTAACTAGAAGAAAATATTTGATCAGAGAGTAGATTAAGTAAGCTGAAAACTAATTTATCTCATATGGGAAACTAGAGGAAATAGGTCTCTTTCATGCCTAATCCTTGAAATGCAGACAGAATGTTTCCCAATCATTTGGCTTTGCTAGACAAAAGTTTGAAGTGAGATTTGCCCTTGTCTTAACTTTAGACAGAGATTCTGTAGGATTAATTTAATAAAAGATATAAAACCAGTTTATCAAGAGCAAGTAATGGAACTTTATGGGGTCATTTCTCCAAATACAGTAATAATATGGCTGATATGAGGTGCATCACGGGAAAAGGTAACTTCTGAAATATTTTGTTTTGCATTGAACCCTTTCCTCCATAGACTCACCTTTATTGCATGGGGGAACAGTGTAGATCCAGATCAGCCGGAACATCCATGCTGTCTGAACAGGATCTACACTGTTTGCTTTTTGATTCGTTCGGTTATATCTGACCAAAATGCGACCAGTACAGATCCTGATCAGACGGCACGGCTGATCTGGATCTACACTGGTCGCACGTGTGTAAAAATGCGTATATATATATATATATGAGGATCGATCAATGTCAGTTGTCTGTCGTCCGGCGTCCGGCCACACTTAGTTCATTAACACTCTAGCGGTCACATTTTTGCCTCGATTGTTTTGAAACTTGGTCAGGATGTCTGTCCCAATGATTTCTCGGACAAGTTCGAATATGGGTCATCTGGGTCCAAAAACTAGGTCACTGTTACTAAATATATAATTTTCTTGTTAACACACTAGCGGTCACATTTTTGCTCCAATTGTCATGAAACTTGGTCAGGATGTTTGTCCTAATGATTTCTCAGACAAGTTCGAATATGGGTCATCTGGGTCCAAAAACTAGGTCACTGTTACTAAAAATAGAATTTTCTTGTTAACACTCTAGCGGTTACATTTTTGCTCTGATTGTCATGAAACTTGGTCAGGATGTCTGTCCCAGTAATTTCTCGGATGACTTCGAATATGGGTCATCTGGGTCCAAAAACTAGGTCACTTACTAAAAATACAATTATCTTGTCTTGGCTGTAAATTTGTTATTTCTCATTTGATTTCAAAATAACTAGGCACAAATGTTCACCATGACAAGGTGGTGTGTCGAGTACAATACCCATGTCGGTTGGTCCAAGGTCAAGGTCACTGTTACTAAAATAGAATTTTCTTGTTGACACTCTAGCCGTCATATTGTTGCTCCGATTGTCATGAAAAATTGTCAGGATATCTGTCCCAGTTATTTCTCGGACGAGTTCGAATATGGGTCACGTCCTGGGTCCAAAAACTGTGACTGTTACTAAAAAAAGAATTATCTTGGCTGTAAATTTGTTATTTCTCATTGGATTTCAAAATAACTTGGCACAAATGTTCAACTTGACAAGGCAGTGTGTCAAGTACAATACCCATGCCGGTTGGTCCAAGGTCTAGGTCACTGTTACTAAAAATAGAATTTTCTTGTTAACACTCTAGTGGTCACATTTTTGCTCCGATTGTCATGAAACATTGTCAGGACATATGTTCCAGTAATTACATGGACGAATTCCAATATGGGTCATCTGGGGTCAAAAACTAGGTCACTGTTACTAAAAATAGAAAAATCTTGTCTTGGCTGTAAATTTGTTATTTCTCATTTGATTTCAAAATAACTTGGCACAAATGTTCACCGAGACAAGGAGGTATGTCGAGTACAATACCCATGCCTGTTGGTCCAATGTCAAGGTCACTGTTACAAAAAATAGAATTTTCTTTTTAACATTGTAGTGGTCACATTTTTGCTCCGATTGTCACAAAACTTGGTCAGGACGTATCTCCAAGTAATGACTTAAACTTGGTCAGGACGTATCTCCCAGTAATTACTTGGAAGAGTTCCAATATGGGTCATCTGGGGTCAAAAACTAGGTCACTGTTACTAAAAATGGAAAAATCTTGTCTTGGCTGTAATATTATTATTTCTCATTGGATTTCAAAATAACTTGGCACAAATGTTCACCATGACAAGGGGCTGTTTCTAGTACAATACCCATGCCTGTTGGTCCAAGGTCAAGGTCACTGTTACTAAAAATAGAATTTTGTTGTTAACACTCTAGTGGTCGCATTTTTGCTCAGATTTTCACGAAACTTGGTCAGGACGTATGTCCCAGTAACTACTTGAAACGGTTCGAATATGGGTCATCTGGGGTCAAAAACTAGGTCACTGTTACTACATTTGTAAAAATAGAAAAATCTTGCCTTGGCTGTAAAATTTTTATTTCTCATTGGACTTCAAAATAACTTGGCACAAATGTTAACTATGACAAGGCAGTGTGTAGAGTACAATACCCATGACTGTTGGTCCAAGGTCAAGGTCACTGTTTCTAAAAATAGAATTTTCTTGTTAACACTTTAGTGGTCACTTTTTTGCTCTGATTGTCAGATTGTAAAGAAACTTGGTCAGGGCATATGTCCCAGTTATTAATTGGACGAGTTTGAATATGGGTCATCTGGGGTCAAAAACTAGGTCACTGTTACTTGAAATAATAAAATCTTGTCAAGGCTGAAAATTTGTTATTTCTCAATGGATTTTAAAATAACTTGGCTCAAATGTTTACCATGACAAGGTGTTGTTTCACATACAATACACATGCCTGTTTGTTCAAGGTCAAGGTCACTGTTACTAAAAATAAAATTTTCTTGTCTGGGCTGTAACTTCCTAATGAATGGAGTGATTTCAAAATAACTTTACATAAATGTTCACCATGACAAGGGGGTGTGTTACGTACAATACCCATGCCTGTAGGTCCAAGGTCAAGGTCACTGTTACTAAAATAGCATTTTCTTTTCCAAGAGTTAAATTTGTTGTTTCTTATTGGATTTTAAAATAACTTGGTGTAAATGTTCACCATATCAAGACGTTTCCCCCTCTGGGGGAGACATATTGTTTTTGCCCTGTCCGGCTGTCCGTCGCTCCGTCTGTCACACTTCGTTTCTGCTCAATAACTCGAGTACCCTTTGACCCAGAGCCTTCAAACTTCATAGGGTGATAGCCCTTATTGAGTAGAAGAACCCTATTGATTTTGGGGTCAGTAGGTCAAAGGTCAAGGTCACAGTGACCCAAAGAGTGAAAACCGTTTCTGCTCAATAACTCTAATACCCTTTGACCCAGAGCCTCCAACCTTCATAGGGTGATAGCCCTTATTGAGTAGAAGAACCCTATTGATTTTGGGGTCAGTAGGTCAAAGGTCAAGGTCACAGTGACCCGAAGAGTGAAAACCGTTTCCGCTCAATAACTCAAGTACCTTTTGACCCAGAGCCTTCAAACTTCATAGGATGACAGCCCTTATTGAGTAGAAGAACCCTATTGATTTTGGGGTCAGTAGGTCAAAGGTCAAGGTCACAGTGACCGGAAGAGTGAAAACCGTTTCCGCTCAATAACTCAAGTACCTTTTGACCCAGAGCCTTCAAACTTCATAGGATGACAGCCCTTATTGAGTAGAAGAACCCTATTGATTTTGGGGTCAGTAGGTCAAAGGTCAAGGTCACAGTGACCCGAAGAGTGAAAACCGTTTCCGCTCAATAATTTGAGTACCCTTTGACCCAGAGCCTTCAAACTTCATAGGGTGATAGGCCTTATTGAGTAGAAGAACCCTACTGATTTTGGGGTCAGTAGGTCAAAGGTCAGGGTCACAGGGGCCCGAACAGTGAAAACCGTTTCCCTTCAATAATTCTAGTACCCTTTGACCCAGAGCCTTCAAACTTCATAGGATGACAGCCCTTATTGAGTAGAAGAACCCTATTGATTTTGATGTCAGTAGGTCAAAGGTCAAGGTCACAGGGGCCCGAAGAGTGAAAACCGTTTCTGCTCCATAACTTGAGTACCCTTTGACCCAGGGACTTCAAACTTCATAGGTTGATAGCCATTATAGAGTAGAAGAACCCTATTGATTTTGGGGTCAGTAGGTCAAAGGTCAAGGTCACAGGGGCCTGAAGAGTGAAAACAATTTCCGCTCAATAACTGGAGTACCGTTTGACCCACAGCCTTCAAAATTCACAGGGTGATAGCCCTTTTTGATTAGAAGAACCCTATTGATTTTGGGGTCAGTAGGTCAAAGGTCAAGGTCACAGGGGCCTGAAGAGTGAAAACCGTTTCCACTCAATAATAGGAGTTCTATTTTACCCAGACCATTCAAACTTCATACGATGGATGTCCTTATTGAGTAGAGGACTCCTATTGATTTTGGGGTCAGTAGGTCAAAGGTCAAGGTCACAGGGGCCCCAAAGAGTAAAAACCGTATCCGGTCAATTACTGGAGTACTGCTTGACCCAGAGCATTCAAACTAAATAGCGTTATAGCCCTTATTGAGTAGAAGAACCCTATTGATTATGGGATCAGTAGGTCAAAGGTCAAGGTCACAGGGGTCTGGGCGCAGGGGGGGGTGGGCGGCGCAGGGGGGAAACATGCGTTTTTCACAAAAAAACATCTAGTTATTAAAAAGTCCTTACTTTGGTGGCTATTTAGAAGAACACCGAATCATCGATCAGTATTTTTGTGTTGCCTGGGATAGCAGGTAGACACATAGGGATCTCATTGTCTGTCGGCGGCGGTGTCCGGTAGTCCCCCAGCTTTAACATGAAACTTAATGTTGCCTCAGACTTCCCGAAAGATGCCGGACCGTCGGACCTGTCTGGTAAAATTTAGGCCGGTCCGACGTGATTTCCTATGTTGTCGGACCGAATGTCCGGCAAAAATTTGATCTGCATATTCCAATTTTATTCGCTAAATTACAGTTTTACTCGCTGTTTTGATTTGAGACTGTTCCAAGGAAAATGAGTGAGGATATCCGAATGCTATAATTTACATATTCGTCTTCATGACAGTTCGTACCACTGTCGTTTCCTTTGACTGTTTTGCTGCGCATGACCATTCTTCAGCAGCCAGAAAACAACTGATTGCGACTGGGAAAGAGTCTACTGTGCCTACATTTCGCACATTTTCACATTATTTCCATTTCATACATTTAAGGTCACAAAATGGCTTCTTTAAAAAATTTCCCATTCTCTCACCAGAGGGCGTGCTACACAAGTTTCGCTTACACCTCTGTCAACGCCGGGAAAAGTAGTTCTCATACACGTGATATTCTATCCTCACACCGCAAAATAGTTCCCCGAAAATTTGGGTTAAAATATATCTTAAACATTGTTCTAAAAAAAATAAAAATACCCATTTTCATTTTAAGTAAAATATACAGAGATCAAAATAATCTCACGAGCATTTTATTCATTATTTATATTTTGTACAAGAATCTTGTACATCGGGCGTTGACAGAGGTGTAAGCGAAACTTGTGTAGCACGCCCTCTGGTGAGAGAATGAAAAGAAAAAAAAGAAAAAAAAAAAAGAAACTACCCACGGTTCATACATTTAATACAAAATAGATAAAAGATCGTGAATGGTTACATTTCGACAAAGAATGACAATGACTTCAAGATGAACTATTGAATTTTGAAAAACTGATCATGTTTAGGCCATAGAAAATTAATTCCTAAATTCTCATCCCCGCCCGCCCCTCGAAAAGAATCTTGTACATCGGGCGTTGACAGAGGTGTAAGCGAAACTTGTGTAGCACGCCCTCTGGTGAGAGAATGAAAATTTCCCTGGAGCAATGCCTGGTAAAAAGAGAAAAGTAACAAATTAGCGCTGCAAAAGAAAAAAAAAATGAAACTACCCACGGTTCATACATTTAATACAAAATGGATGAAAGAACGTGAATGGTTACATTTCGACAAAGAATGACAATGACTTCAAGATGAACTATTGAATTTTGAAAAACTGATCATGTTTAGGCCATAGAAAATTAATTCCTAAATTCTCATCCCCGCCCGCCCCTTTTTTTTATTTTGAAAAAAAATATACGTACATCAAAATTTACCTTACGTTCATTTTTATTTAACGTTATTTTAATAATAGCATTTCTGTTCAACTTTCTTAATTCTTATAATGAAAACGAAAGTTGTTAAAAATTCAACGTTCGCATTTCTTTTTCTTCCTGAAATATGCAGGGCTCACTTCGGAGCATCGTCTCATTTAAATTAAATTTTAATAACACATAGACTAATACAAAGGAAGTATATTTCTGACTGTCCAACGATTGACGTATATTTCTGACCGTGCATTTTGATTTACAATGTTTAAGTCCGATGTTTATAATATTTATTACGAGTGATAAGTGATATGAACGACATATATTTTTAATCATGCGAATACGGTTGCCTCTAAAATATCCGAGAATTATTACATGTACATTGACTAAAATCATCCAGTTTACAACTGCTATGAACATCTGTTCATACCTGTGAACCTTTATGCGCGTTCAGGTGGGAGATTGACTCCAAAAAAGTGGGAGATTGGGGTAAAAAAGTGGGAGATTAGAAGAAGTGTTTTTTTGTGGTAAAATGTTGATTTTTAGCTTGGGATGGGTGACAATATATCTAATTTACTCTTGTACCATTCATGTTTTTCTTGTCACAAATTTTTATTTTAATAAATAAAATAATTTATTGACATCAACAATTATTATAGCCAACAAGATAAACAATCACTATCTTACTCAGGATTGGACACAAGATTTCCAGAAAAGGGTTTGTTTGTGGCAGTCTTATGAGAAAAATAAGATAATTTAATGTAATCTAGTCCACCCCTGTAAATACTAGTCACATAAGACAGTGAATGTTACTGTTAAACATCTTCAAAACAGATAAAACTGTTAATATTCGAAAGTTGCATTGTAAAGTGTGCATGCTTTCTTAGAAGCAATTCGTAATTTATCATGAGCATCAAACTAAAGCGCATGTGGTGCCTTTGATGTCCACCGGTACCCTTTCAATTATTACCAACTCGATTATTGTAATTTGTGCACAGGTAAGGTGTGAAAATCAATAATTGTTATCAAAACATCAACCTGTCGAAAGTTCAAGGCCATGCATGACATTTCATTGACTGGTAATCTATTTACGACTTCCTGTCATTCAAAAAGGCGCCAAAATATCGTAAACCAGTCTAATTTCTATTCACGTGGTAAAAGCATGATCCTAATTTTGTTTTATTGCTGAGGTTTCGTAAATGTTACATGGAAATGTCAAAAGTCGGGAGAAATAGCATAATATGCAGGAGGCAGGAGATTGGACTTAAAAATCGGGAGTCTCCCGCCTAAGTCGGGAGGGTTCACAGGTATGTCTGTTGAACATTGACCGTTTTGATCTAAAATGTCAGCGATGCTTGTGTATTTAACATCAAAGACGCCGACGTCAACTTGAAAATCGATTGACGCTCTTGTACAAAAGAATTTCAAACCGTCGACTAACTGGGATGATTTTATTTCTTAATCAGCTGATTGTTGACAGTGTATCTGTGATAATTATAGCTTATTTCTGATCAGGTTGTGTTTTATCTGCAGTACCGGCACTTCGCCGAATTAGCAGTTTGCAACTAATCTATTGCGACAGCCATCACATTTTTTTTTCGGCAATGTTGATTATACAACAATAGGATGTTTATTTAACAACTATGGAGTTAATTGCTTGACAAAGGTTAGCAGAAATTTCAAAGGAAGAAACGTCTGGCATGTTATGACATATTCTGGACTTACAATTACGGACATGTCAATTAATGTACATATTTCTAAATTTTTGGACAATCTTTTTTAAATAAAAATTCTCGTCTCTAAATATTCGTTCAGCTAGAAAAATAATTATATTTTTTTCCGTCCGAAGACTTAGATAAAATACGTTATATAAATTTATTTTAAAATAGTAATCACTTATACAAAACAACAAATTCTTATATATTGCCAATATATAGATACGTTCACAGTGAGAATGAAAAATAAAAAATAAAACCCACCCACCCGCCCCATTTTTTCCCAAAATTAGGATGAGAATCTAGGAATTAATTTTCTATGGCCTTTTTAGGCAGCATTTATGCTCTCTAGTGAATCATAAAATTTTCTAAGTAAAATTAAAATGGAAATATAGTCTTATACTGGTAAAAAAATATTCTCTATATGCTAAATAAAATGGTTAAAAGAAAAATTAAAACACCCTTAATACTGTGTTTTGCTTATTTTATTGTTAAATGTTTCGGTCAGACAGAATTTGTTTCGGTCAGACAGATTTTAACATCTTGTCTGACCGAATGTCTGGCACTTTTTTTCAAAAAGAATGATAACTCCTGTTTGACTATTTTTGAGTTTTCTGATAGCTCAAAATGACCTTCTTGCACATGTTGAAATTTACAATATTATTTCTACTTCTTTTTATTTTTTGAAATGAATATCATGCAATGTCGTCCTCTCAACATTATGAGTTAATTCCACAGATAACTGTCAACTGTTCAAAGACACGCTTCCCCTGATGCCCCCATATGAAAATAGAAGTTAATATCTTAAAGTGGGTGCAAATAATTTAATAGGCACATAGGCTATTCTGACCCAACTTATAAGGACTTTTTATTGCTGAAGGGAATTAAAAAACATAACTTTACATAAATATTTAGAACATTTAAATTTCAAAAAAATTAGAAATGAATGTATGTTCAGTGCAATTGTTTTTGAGATCAATTTTGTCATATTTTCAGTTAAAAATGTTTTGTTTTATATCTATCAAATTTTCATTTATAACCCATATATATGTTTTTTATGCATGTTTAACCAGTGTCGATCCAGATCAGCTGGCATATCTTATCTGGATATACACTGTTCGCCCATGGAATAACACCATGACTGAAGGTTTTAAAGCTGAGATTGGAAACCAATCTCAAATCTCAAGCATCTGATTGGCTGAAATGGCGGCCAGTCGCCATTTCAGCCAATCAGATGCTTGAGATTTGAGACTGGTTTCCATGCTCAGTTTTATAACCTTGGGCACATATCCAAAGGTAAAGGGTTTAACCCTTTCCTCTACAGACACATCTTTGTTGCATGGGCGAACATTTAGATCCAGATCAGACATCTTAGCAGGATCTAAATTGTTCAATTTTTGATTTGTTAGGTTATTTCTGACCAAAATGCCACCAGTGCAGATCCTGATCAGACGGCACAGATGTGTCTACTGATCTGGATCTACACTGGTTGCACATGCCTAAAATGCATATATATGGAGGAAAGGGATAATTTTCTGCTCAGTAACTTGCTGTCCTTTGAAGTGAAGGACATACTTGTGCTTCCAAAGTCATGAGCACCAAAATACTATTTACTTCAAAACTCTTGATCCCCTGAAACATTTGTTAATTAATTATGTCTCCCACCACGTAGTGGTGTGGGAGACATTTTGATTTGCTCCTGTCTGTCCGTCTGTCTGTCCGTCTGTCTGTCACACTTGTCCGCTCTCTAATTCAAACAGTTTTCATCGGATCATCACCAAACTTCATCAAAATGTTAGTGGCCATAATATCTCGATCAAGTTCGATAACCAGCCATATTGCCCAAGGAATCTCAGAATTATGGCCCTTGAATTATCAAAAATAAGTTGTTTGATGCTTGTCCACTCTGTAACTTGAACAGTTATCATCTGATCTTCACCATACTTTATGAAAATGTTTGTGGCCATAATATCTCGGCCAAGTTCGATAACCAGCCGTATTGCCCCAGTCATGTCGGATTTATGGCCCTTGAATTATCCAAAATTGGCTGTTTAAGCCTTGTCTGCTATGTGTAACTGAAATATTCATCAACTGATTTTCAATAAACATTATGATAATGTGTGTGGCCTTAATATCTTGGCCAAGTTCGAAAACCAGCCACTTTGCACCAGGCATATCAGATTTATGGCCCTTTGATTTATCCGAAATTAGCCTTTTAAACATGTCACTAACCTGGTTCATCTATACTATAGCTATCATGACATTATCATTGCATTATGAGAAAGTACTGTGCTAAGCAGCTATAAAGGTATTTCTTACACTGTTTAAGTTTTCATTTTACAATATCTGTTCCATACTCATGATTTGGTTCTTCTCTCATTTTCTGCTATTTTTATTATATGATGTTCACCAAATGCTATAATTATCTGTGTAATAAAAAAACAGCCGCTTTGACCCCGGCACATAAGACTTATGGCCCATTTATTTATTTACAATTGGCCTTGATAGCCTTGTACACTCACTCTCATGGTCTTTTTTCAGTGCATCTTCACTGATATATCAAAATGTTAATGACAACAAGTTTGACAACCAGCCACATTGACCCTGGCACTTCAGGATTATGGCCCATCAGAAATTGAAACTTATGTTTTTCCTGATCCTCCAAAAATTTGTGACATTGTTTATGACTAATATTGCACAGAACTTCCGTATGCCCTTTTAATAAATTGCCATCTTTATATTCACTTCACCAGTTTTATCCTGTGCATCATCAAAGATGATGCCTTTGTGGGAGACATGTGCTTTTCCCAAAAGCAGTTCTAGTTTGTAGAAATGTTTGTCATAATGTCATGATGACCATAATGGAAAAAAGTTTGAGAAAACATGGATTGTTCAGTTGAAAAAAACATTACATTTAAGAAGTTTAACAATGAACTTTTATAATGTACAAATATGAACTATTTCTTTTCTTCATGTCTTTGTTTCATGACAGATTTTGGCCTACTTTCACATAGTTTCTTTGAAACACAATCTTTAGGGGCATTTGTCATGTCCTAAGACACTTCCTGTTTTAGGGGTATTTTGTGAAATTACCAAACTATGTTGAACTCTTGATATGAAGGCTGTCTTTGTCTACATTGGTCATGATTTCAGAATTCAGTTTGATAAAATCTTGCTAAGATACTTTCTTATGTTTTAACTGAGAATTTGCTGGTTATTGAAATAACTTGATAAATCCTTCATGAGATTTTCTATAACATGTTATGCAAATAATTAATAGCTTTTTACTGTATTCTTTTCTTTGTTTATCATGCAGTGTTCCACATTTATTTTAATAACTTGGTTTGGGATGTTTTTTCTCCAGAAACCTTGTCTGAAATTGATTTGTTATTTTGCAGATTATCACAAAATATATTTTTATACCAGATGCCGCTAATAAAACATATGCACATCAGATGGTACGAACTGACAGCAAAGAACAAAAGTTGGATGCTTTTTTCAAACCGACCAATCAGAATGAAGATTCTGTTAAGCAGCCTGTAGGAAATGCATCCAGAAACCAGGATCAGCCTTCTACCTCCAGTACGGGAGAGTCTTCTATGGAAGTTGATAAAAACTCTTCCGTTGAAAAGACAAGGTAAGTTTTCTTCAGTTACTGGGGTAATTGAATGCAAATTAGTGGGACTAGAGTAAATTGTTAACTTCCCTTAATAAACGCACCTTTATGGGATGGGCAAACAGTGTAGATCTAGATCAGCTGGTGCATCTGTACTGTCTGATCAGGATCTATACTATTCGCTTTTTGATTCATTAGGTTATTTTTGATAAAGATGTGCCAGCTGATGTGGATCTACACTGGTTGAACATGCGTAAGATTGCATAGATATTATAGTAAAGGGTTAAATATGTGTGTTTTATCGCATGTGTGACCAGTGAGAATCCTAAATTGCCAGCACACCGATGCAACCTAGTCTGGCTTTACATAGATTCTTGGTTATAAATAACCTAGTTAATCTAAAAGCAAACATTGTAGATCCTGATCAGATGTCACAGATGTGCCAGCGGATGTGGATCTGTTCACCCATCTTCCTAAATAAACAAGTAACTAAGTTTTAAGTCTCGAGTTCAAGTCTGGCTGCACACTTTTCTTTGCCTGTGACATTTGGCGCTCTACAGGGAATGTAACATAATTGCATGCCTGCAGCTGTTTATATAATACATAATATGGAATTCAAGGACATTTGTTAAATTTGTGAGGGTATGTGTAAGCAACTGGTCCTAGGTTTGGACTCTGGTCTTTTTGCACATTTGTTTTACCCTTTGGCAAAAGATTGTCAAGAACTGTGATATTTTATTGGTATTAACCCTTTCTTCCGTATATACACATTTTTACGCATGTGCGACCAGTGTAGATCTAGATCAATCGGCACATCCATGCCGTCTGATCAGGATCTGCACTGGTCGCATTTTGGTCAAAGATAGCCTAACAAATCTAAAGCGAACAGTTTAGATCCGGATCAGATGGCACGGATGTGCCGGCAGATCAGATCTGGATCTAAAATATTCTCCCTTGCAATCAAGGTGTTTCTATGGAGGAAAGGGTTAATATCTTCAGGTGAGCGCTTCGAGACCAAAATTACCCTCTTGCTTTTCATTTATTAATTTTAAGAGGTTATTAACTGGTGATCAAGGGCCGGGAGGTGATATTGACCCGGAGGAGCAATATTGGCCAGAGAGCTTTAGCTCGAGGGCTGTGTTGCCCGGCTGGGCCGATATCACCTCCCGGCCCTTTAACACAGGTTTATAACCATTTTATTACATGTGCCGGGCTGATATCAATGTCTGCCACTTTTATGCTCTGTAATTCATACATTTACTGAGCACTAGTCTATTCATTAATTAACTACGTCACGATGAATGCTTTCAATACTACGTCATTTAGAGTTTTGTGACGTAATTAAAGATTGTTTACATTTTCAAACTGTAAAAGAGTTGCTGTCAGTTGATTTTTTAGTTTTATTTTTTGTTAAGTGATTATGTCTTCGAACGATTTGATAAAATTTTGCAAGATATGACATTGTGAAAATGTGAATTCTGGAAGTGTTTTACAGCGGTATGGGTATGTAAAGGCTGTTATTTGCGAGTGTTTCATTCTCATAACGCTGCTGCGAGCTTCAATTCAACAAAAACATAAAAGGCATATCTTGTTTCAAAGAATAATAGGCATAAAGTCTAAAGGAAATATGAAGGAACATGATCCTGTGCTTTTTGTTCTTGGTTATCCCCAGGTATGTACAATGTGTCCCTGTTTCTCTTGTCATTTTAGCGCTCTTTGAATATGTCTCATGTTTGCATGCATGTTCTTTTTAAATATGTTACTTTTTGCATCTAGCTCCAAAAAACTTGAATGGGACTTGATCGATTCAATCGTCGCCATCTTGAAATGAAAAAGTTTAATCCTGTATCAATGGTTACCACGTTCCATAATTCGTGATACAGGATTTCTGCTCGCGATATCAGGTTTTCGGCCCGCGATATCAAGTTTTCGGCCCGCCCTTTTTCATGCAAAGTACCCGGGCATTTTGGTCATTATTTGTTACTATTTATAGTAACACATGTAATAAAAGACTGTATATTTCAGTAAGAGCAATTTACCACAGTGTGGCAGTCAACCCAAGAGAAGAGAAATCCGTCTGTCAAGTGTCCTAAACCTTCAAAAACAGATCAAGGATAAAATGCACTCAGGTAAGGTTGGATTATCAATAATTTTACTGTTTAACCCTTACTCCATATGTTCACGTTTTGACTCCTGTGCGACCAGCATAGATCCAGATCAGCGGGATTCTGAATCTTCACTTGTCACATCTTGTTTATATATAAATAACCTAATGAATCAAAAAGTGAAAAGTGTCGATTCTGATCAGCCAGATTGCTTCAGTCATTCTTGAGTTATGGCCCATTAGTTGTTGATACTTCACTGGGCCATTAGTTGTTGATACTTCACTAAATTAGGAATGTCTGCTCTCTAACTTGAAAACATTTAATCCAGTCTTGACCAGACTTCCTCAGATTGCATGAACACTCCACCGTGTTCAATACCCAGCTAGAATGGTCCAGTTTCTGAGGAGTTATGGCCCATTGATGGAAGCTTTTTTTTTAAGTTGATTATTGTCCATCATATTGTTACTTTCAGGGCCCAAGATCATAAAACTAAGTTTTGAGATCAGTCTCAAATCTCAAGGATCTGATTGGCTGAAATGGCGACTGGTCGCCATTTCAGCCAATCAGATGCTTGAGATTGAGACTGATCTCCAGATTTAGTTTTATGATCTTGGGCACTGTTCTGCAGAAAAAACAACAGTTTTATTGCGAGGATTTTAAATTCATTCACATTCTTTTGCAAATTTTCAGTGTTGTTTCAGCTGACCTAGTAAGAGAATCAAATGTATAACTAAGTATCATTTTCCCTTGCTTAAGTCATAAACAGTTTATAACCATCAACGTCATAAATTTATTGTGTTGCCTGACTAGGTGACATATAGGAATCACTTTCGTCTACGGCAGCGGTGTCCGCGGCATCCAGATTTCCTTGTCCGGAGCCTTACTATGTCACCGTAGGTCCAAATGACTTCAAACTTGGAATGCATGTTTCTGCACAAGAACCGTAACTCTTCCTTGTTCCGTTTTTGAATTATTCCCCTTTGATTTTTATAGAGCATTTCTTGTCCGGAGCGTAACGGTGTCCCATATGTTCAAATGACTCAAAACTATGCATGATTCTTGCAATGACTCAAAGGGCTGTGCACAAGAACTGTAACTCTACCTTGTTCCATTCTTGAATTATTCCCTTTGATTGACTTTGTAGAGCATTTCTTGTCATTCTTTTAAATTATTCCCCTGTGATTGATTTTTAGTGCATTTTTTGTCAAGGGCATAACTTGCTGTGCATGTTTCTTGCAATGAGACAATTAAAAGGTTATTATATAATGTGAATTTTGTGCAAATACATTGCTAATAACTGTACAACAAAAAACTAATTAACATTTTTTATGTCGACTAACAAAAATTTCGTCAGGCGACACATCCGAATCGCAGAGTTCTAGTATTTTAAAAAAGTGATGTACAATAATACTGTTATGTCTGATTGTCTATAAACAGTTTGATCAATGAAGTTATTGTTTATCTATCATACTCGGATTTCTCCTCTGAGAGCTATTGTGTTCGGATGTATGCCACTTTAGTGCCAAGTCTTCATGTTAAATATCCATTTAATCAAATTTTGTTCTTCTTTCTCTCAGATAGACAAAATATTAAACAGGTTGTAAATAGATAATGTAAAATTTATGATAGGTTTACACTAAGGTGTTCCCAGCAGACACGGCAATCGTATTTCAGACTACCGTGGAGAAAACGGTATGAAAATGAGACAACACTGGGGGACGAGAAAGACAAGCATGACAGATACCAGACCGAAACTGATCAAGATTTATCCATTGCAGCCACAGTGGAGATTAGAAATGCTATAGACTCTATAGAGAAACATTACAAAAACATGGCAGTACGTAACAGGCCATTACTAAACTAGGCCATAACAAAACTTGGAACTGGTCTGTAGTGGTACAGGAATCATATGGATTTCCCGGCATCTGAACTTTCTTTTAGTGTTGTTACAGTGATAACTATTAGTTAAGGGGTTTTCTTTACACTGGGCACAAACATGCTTTAAATCTCTCCAGCTCCAAGGTTGTTTGTTGTTTTGGGGGTATTTTTGTTAGTGTTTTTAACCAGGTTTTGTTTGATTATTAGATTGGGATATGTTATTGGTTTGGCAGGCAGGATTCTTATTTTCACTTTTTCTCAGTAACCATGAACAGTAGAGCTTTGAATCTTGATAAAGTTCTCTAACGTCACCAAACAAAAATTATCAGGACAAGTTTCATAACTCTTGACTGTCTTAGATATGCCCCTTTTTCACTTGAAATTTAAGAGAAAAAAGTGGTTTCAGAGAGTTCAGATGGATAATTTGATTGAGTGGGATAATAAAATTACTGTATGTCTTGTTTAAACAAATGCTTTGGGTTACAGTGTGTTTTTGTTGGTTTTTGTGTCGCCTGCGATAGCAGGTAGACACATAGGGATCCTATTGTCCAGCGGCGGCGGCGGCGTCCGGTAGTCCCCCAACTTTAACCTGAAACTTAATGTTGCCTATAACTTTGAAAGTACTTGTCCTATTCACTTCATACTTGGAATATATCATCAGCATGAACAATGCCATCTGTGACGACAAGAATGATAACTCCAGTTTCAATTTTTTTTGAGTTATGCCCCTTTCAAATGCAACTTTAACCTGAAACTTAATGTTGCCTATAACTTTGAAAGTACTTGTTCTATTCACTTCATACTTGGAATATATCATCAGCAGGAACAATGCCATCTGTGACGACAAGAATGATAACTCCAGTTTCAATATTTTTTGAGTTATGCCCCTTTCAAATGCAACTTTAACCTGAAACTTAATGTTGACATTAAACTTTGAAAGTACTTGTCCTATTCACTTCATACTTGGAATATATCATCAGCAGGAACAATGCCATCTGTGACGACAAGAATGATAACTCCAGTTTAAATATTTTTTGATTTATGCCCCTTTCAAATGCAACTTAACCTGAAACTTAATGTTGCCTATAACTTTGAAAGTACTTGTCCTATTCACTTCATACTTGGAAAATATCATTAGCAGGAACAATGCCATCTGTGACGACAAGAATGATAACTCCAGTTTCAATATTTTTTGAGTTATGCCCCTTTCAAATGCAACTTAACCTGAAACTTAATGTTGCCTATAACTTTGAAAGTACTTGTCCTATTCACTTCATACTTGGAATATATCATCAGCACTAACAATGCCATCTGTGACGACAAGAATGATAAGACCAATTTCAAAATTTTTTGAGTTATGCCCCTTTCAAATGCAACTTTAACCTGAAACTTAATGTTGACATTAAACTTTGAAAGTACTTGTCATATTCACTTCATACTTGGAAAATTTCACCAGAATGAACAATGCCATCAGTGACGACAAGAATGATAACTCCAGTTTCAATATATTTTTAGTTATGCCCCTTTCAAATGCAACTTAAACCTGAAACTTAATGTTGCCAATAACTTTGAAAGTACTTGTTCTATTCACTTCATACTTGGAATATATTATCAGCATGAACAATGCCATCTGTGACAACAAGAATGATAACTCCAGTTTCAATATTTTATGAGTGATATCCCTTTCAAATGCAACTTTAACATGCAACTTAGTGTTGCCTGTAAAATGGAAATTACTTGTTCAATTAATTCACTTAATACTTTGAATAACTCATCTGCATTAATTTACAAACCAATTTTTGAAAATGATTACTCGGGTTTCACCATTATTTTAGTTATTCCCCTTTTAAATGCAATTTACATGACACATGTGTTCTGTTGTGTAGTATTGAAATCAACTTCAATAAAATATTTTTATTATATATGATTAAACATAGGCCCACATTTCAACGTTTTCCATGCAGGCAACACATGTGTTCCGCGGAACACAACATTCTAGTTTTTTTTTTAAAAAGGAACAAATTGGCTAGACTAACAAAATAATCTCAGTTAATTTAATTCAATCAACCCCAGACACTCTAGGACACTGGTCGCACATGCCTAAAAATGTGTATTTATGGAGGAAAGGGTTAAAAAGAGAAACTCATTGTCAGCTGCAGCACAATAACTTGAGATTTGTCTTAGTTATCATGACCAACCTTGGTTTTTACCTAGCCTGTGTTGAGACCTTGGCACATCTTTGTTTGCTGACATTTTCCCTGAATAAAATTATCTAACCAAACTAAGTTTAGCTGTTTCATCCATAAATTAATATGTTGTACATCTTCCGAGTATTAATGTTCCATGATTTCAATTTAGACTTTTTAGGTGAATGTTGGGTTTCTCCCATTTATAAGGTATTATTTACATGCTATATACATCAGATCTAGCTTCCAATAGTTTCCTTTCTATGGAATGTGCATCCACAGTCTTTTCTTCATTTATTTGGCTTGTTCCTCTTGACCTAATCTGGCATCCAGCCTGGGTGAACTCGCTGGTTAAGTTGGAGGTTGGAACCGACTCATTCTTCACCACATGTTGTGCTCTTTTGCTGTGCTCTTACCCACAGGTAAAATGTGTTTTGGTCCTGAAATGACACAAAGAGTATTCCTTTTCGTACGTATGTCCCCCAAGTCTTGTTACATCAACTCCTCATTAACTATCTGGCAGATTTCTTTCAAACTTGCACAGATGATCAAGCAGGATGTGTAGATGATCGTAAAGAAAATATTTTTTCCTGTGACCATTTTTTCCAGAGTTATGGCCCTTTGCTACAAATGTTGTTGAAGCAGTGGCTGCATCAGTGTCTGAGGACTCATTCTAGTTATTTACTAAGATGTTCAGCTCAAGTACAACGTAATTTTCATCACTTTTCAGGATTGAGAGATATGTTTTCCAACCATGTTTTTGTTGGCTGTGTTGATAAAGAATTCGCTTTGATGCAACATCAAACAAAACTGCTGCTGGTTAACACAACTAAACTTAGGTAATTCTTATGATCTCTCTCTTCTTGGTTAGATTGGGTCACCACTATGCTATTCAACAAGAAATGATTTGAAGAAAAATTACTCTTTCAAACAAGTAAAGTGGAATTATTGTTACTGGAAAAGCAAGTCAACATGTTGTTGAAAAAAAATGTTGATGGTTAACCCTTTCCTTGATATATATGCATTTTTACGCATGTGCGACCAGTGTAGATCCAGATCAGCCGGCACATCCGTGCCATCTGATCAGGATCTGCACTGGTTGCATTTTGGTCAGAAAAAAACCTAATGAATCAAAAAGCGATCAGTTGAGATCCTGATCATACGGCACAGATGTGCCGGTTGATCTGGATCTAAGCTGTTCGCCCTAGCAATAAACGTGTATCTATACAGGAAAAGGTTAATCAAGTTATCTCATCAGGCATTCATTTTTGCCTGCTGTCTGCAGCACAGTATAAATGAAGACCATGTTCAATTTCAAATCATATACATTATAGTCTGGTTAAAGTCTGGATCATATGAAAAACTTGTGTCTGAGAAAAATATGATTAATGAAAAAAAAATTGTCATGACTTCCAGACATTTTTACGCTTCCCCCGAAATTCGGGGGAGCATATAGTTGTCGCTTTGTCCGTCCGTCCGTCCCGTTCGTTCGTTCGTCCGTTCGTTCGTCCGTCCGTCCATCCGTCATAATATTGTCCGGACAATTACACAAAAACTATGAGAGGTATCAAGACTAAACTTCATAGGTAGTTAGATCTCGTTGAGGAGCAGTGCAGTGCACAAGAACTATAACTCTTGCTTTATTCATTTTTGAGTTATTGCCCTTTGAAATTTCTCATACTTACTTTTTGTCCGGGGCATATCTCCCAAAGTCTAAGAGTTATGAAGTTGAAAATTCATAAGTAGATAGATCTCAATGAGGAGCAGTGCAGTGCACAAGAACCATAACTCTTGCTTTATTCATTTTTGAGTTATTGCCCTTTGAAATTTCTCATACTTACTTTTTGTCCGGGGCATATCTCCCAAAGTCTAAGAGTTATGAAGTTGAAAATTCATAAGTAGATAGATCTCAATGAGGAGCAGTGCAGTGCACAAGAACCATAACTCTTGCTTTATTCATTTTTGAGTTATTGCCCTTTGAAATTTCTCATACTTACTTTTTATTCGGGGCATATTTCACAAAGTATAAGAGTTATGAAGTTGAAACTTCATAAGTAGATAGATCTCAATGAGGAGCAGTGCAGTGCATAAGAACCATAACTCTTGCTTTATTCATTTTTGAGTTATTGCCCTTTCAAATTTCTCATACTTACTTTTTGTCTGGGGCATATCTCACAAAGTATAAGAGTTATGAAGTTGAACCTTCATAACTAGATAGATCTCAGGGAGTAGCAGTGCAGTGCACAAGAACCATAACTCTTGCTTTATTCATTTTTGAGTTATTGCCCTTTGAAATTTTTCATACTTCCTTTTTGTCCGGGGCATATCTCACAAAGTATAAGAGTTATGAAGTTGAAACTTCATAAGTAGATAGATCTCAGTGATGAGCAGTGCAGTGCATAAGAACCATAACTCTTGCTTTTATTGATTTTTGATTTGTTGCCCTTTGAAATTTCTCTTACTTATTTTTTGTCCAGGGCATATCACACAAAGTATAAGAGTTATGAACTTGAAACTTCATAAGTAGAATGAATACGTTGAGGAGCAGTGCAGCACACAAGAACCATAACTCTTGCTTTATTCATTATAGAGTTAATGCCCTTTGAAATTTACCATACTTACTTTTTGTCCGGGGCATATCTCACAAAGTATAAGAGTTAGGAAGTTGAAACTTCATAAGTAGATAGATCTCAATGAGGCGCAGTGCAGTGCACAAGAACCATAAATCTTGCTTTATTGATTTTTTATTTATTTCCCTTTGAAATTTCTCTTACTTAGTTTTATCTGGTGCATATCTCACAAAGTATAAAAGTTTCTGAACTTGAAACTTCATAAGTAGAATGATCTCAATGCGGAGCAGTGCAATGCACAAGAACCATAACTCTTGCTTTATTCATTTTTGAGTTAGTGCCCTTTGAAATTTCTCATTTTTTTTGTCTTATTTTTGTACAATATTGTAAAATGCTTTCTGTTTGAATCGTAAAGGAAACTTTCAAATACAATATCTTTCTTACAAATTCTTCCTGTTCTAACAAAAAAGTATTTGTGACAAAGCGGCTTTGGGGAGCATTACCCGTCTCTGACGGCTCTTGTTTTCCGTTATTTCTGACGTTATGCTGATGCATGACAACATGTTACAAGTATCAGTTTACAGTAAAAATCCTCACAAAAACCAACCCAAATATTAAGACCACCAGATAATAATATCTCTATTTCAATATCCCCTTTAACAGTTTTGCAATACCCCTGAAATAAGACCATCTCCACTATTATTACAGGGCTTTTTTTTCATTCCATAGCAGGGGCTATTTATGGGAGCCATCCCCTCAGAAAATGTCTTTTTTATCTGCAGTTTTCCCCCAAAAGTAACTTTTCATCAGGTTTTTTCTTTTCCCTTAAGAGAAGAAATCATGCTTTTACCCCAAAAAATTATTGGGCATGGGTACCTTAAAAAAGCCCTGATTAAAACCACTTAAATGAGGGGTTTCACTCTTCTATTACAAGGTCTGTAAACTTATCTCTGTTATTTCTTTTTTTCAGTGCCGAATTGTTTTACCAATTGTTCATTTTTGACTTTGGAAATTTTGGACTTCTGCGATTATCAGTAAGTAACATATTGTAACCCTTTACTGCATGGGTGACTTACACTATTGTAGATCCAGATCAGCTACCACGTCACTGCAGTCTGATCAATATCCACCCTGTTCACTTCTTGGAGAAAAATAAAATTATGAATTTAAAAGCAACTAGTTTAGATGCTGATCAGACTGAATGGCTGTGATGGCTGAACTGAATAAAAAATGGTCTTGGAATAAAATCCCTATCCATGAAGATAGTGTGAACTGAAAGGTTATGATTATGCCAGCAAGAATTGTAACACAAATGATAAATCATCCCCGGTTGTCACCTAGTCCCCATGTGTGACTGAAACTATGGGGTCCTGTACCCTGTGTCTGACATTATAGATTTCCATCCTTACGATAAATAACAACTGTACATGTAGGTCATAAGACTACCATTTCCCAGCAATATTTTTCTACAAAGTCAGAAGTAACTTGTTAATTGTTGACTTCAGTCAGGGTTGGATGCAAGATCTCCAGAAAAGGGGTTTATTTGGGGCAGTATTAGAGTAGTTTACAGGATAATCTCTTAGCCAAAATCCCCATAAAAAATTTAATATTGTTGCACCAAAAGAGGTTTGAGCAACCTTGCTGATCCCCCCTTGATACACCTCTGCAGTCAGTCATGTTATTCTAAAAAGTGTAATTTTCCGATTTATTTTGAGGTGGCGTACATTTTAAGTAAGTCTCAAGTGCGCCCTCTACCATCAGATCCTGTCAGTCAGTCTGTCTCTGTCTCTCTCTCTCTCTCTCTCTCTCTCTCTCTAAATATATATCTCTCTCCATCTCTTTCTCTTTCATTGGCTACATACTACTCTTTCTTTGGTATTGATACAGCCTAGGCTTAAGATCATAAAACTAAATCAGGACTGGAGGTTATAAAGCTGAGATTGGAGACCAGTCTTAAATCCCAAGCATCTGATTGGCATAAATGGCGACTGGTTGCCATTTCAGCCAATCAGATGCTTGAGATTTGAGACTGGTTTCCATGCTCAGTTTTATAACCATGTGCACAGAAGATCAGTCTCAAATCTCAAGAATGATTGGCTAAAATGGCGACTGGTCACCATTTCAGCCAATCAGATGCTTGAGATTTGAGACTGATCTCCAAACTTAGTTTTATGATCTTGGGCCCTACATGGCAGTTACAAATATCGTGTAATTGACAAACAGAACAGACATGGATTGGTTATTACTCTAGAAAGGATCAGAATTGAAACTGGTTTTAAATTAATGAAATGGAGCTGTGGAATCACAGAATGTGAATTGCTGTTAGCCCAATAAAGAGAACGGTTTTTGCAATGAATTAAAGCAGAGTTAACTACATGGGTGAAAGTTTTCAGGCTTTTTCTTGAAATTCAGGATGGTATGTGCATTATAAAAATATTTGATTTTCTTTATTTTCTCTGTATAAATTGACAGTTTTCAAGATTTTCAAAATTTTACCCATTAACTACATGAATCCATAATTTTGACTTATTTCGTTATATCATAATTGTGACATCAACTTCCTGTTTGTAGAAATCATTTGAATTGGATATTCATCATCAGATGTCTTTATTTGCTGGTAATGAATACAGTTTGTCAACCAGTTCCGGTTAAAGAACCAGTTCCAGTTAACTTTTTATTTCCTATCATATAATAGAAATATTTCAGTAGAATGAGTGAAAATTTAATGCTAATTAAGTTGCAATGAATAGCACAACTGATTATTGACAAACTCTAACCTTTAATTGATTGTTTACTTCTGGTCAAGTGCCTTATCGAAAAAGACTATTGCAGATGCTCGTTTGCAAATTTTGGCACAAAAACTAAACTTAAAAGGCCTCAAAAACAAAAAAAAGGTAATTTGCAATATTGTGTTTAATCATGGTGTTACCAACGCAAGCAAAATTGTGTGCATTAATATTTGCATTTGTTTTTGTGATGGTTTCACCAATTCCAGATCAGCTATTGTGAATCTCTAGTTAGTGTGGATTCCAGTGTTGGAATTATTTTCAAACGATAAAGTGGGAAGTATAACTGATGAAAAGAGACACTTGAAGCTAAAGGATGTCATTGGTTAGCCTATTGCTCTGGTCCTGATGTCATTAGCACCCTACTTCATAAATATCCAGGACAATAATGGTTAAGTGTTCCTAGAAGTTACTGGGTCGTCAGTACCTAGTAACCCACCATGGCAATTTCCACATAGTGAGGGGAGTGTTGTGCTACCATGTGATTATATCATTTCTACCCCATGTAAAAATGACCACGGTTGTATCAGATGCACTAAGTTCAATACCTGAAGGCTGTGCAATGGAACTTGTGATGTCACAAATGTTTTACTGCTTCCCAAGACTTGAATAAAAATAACCATATTATTGCATAGTTGTGTTGTTTTATTGATAACACATTACTTTCAAAATTATTTTGAACCCTAAGACAAAAAAACATTTGAAAATGTATTTATTCTGTCAAAACAATTACACAGCTGTCAAATACGTCAGTCAAAGCACAATGAGAGATGTCCTTCAATTTTTATTGGGAACTGATTTAATTAACCGAAACTGTTTGAAATGAGTCTATCAATAATTGCTACATTTTTTAAAAGTAAACACATGGGGAGACTAAAATAATTGCAACATATTTTTGAAAGGACATATTGCATACTATAAAACAAAATTGAAGGTCACAGCATGACCTTGAAGGAATATCATGTCCAGTTCATAACTTCATTATTATTTATAGTTATGCTGATATAGTCACTGCATTGTCGGTCCGTCCATATGTCCCACATTTGTGTCCTGTCCATATCTTTTGTTATTTATTGCCAGATTTTAGAATCATTTCACAGAAATGATCAACATATTGAGACGACGTGTCGCGCCAAACATTTAGCTCGCTACCTTGAAGGTAGAGGTCACAGCATGACATGAAGTAAAATTGTGACCATTCCGTAACTTCATTATTTTTACTAGGATTTTAAAATCATTTTACAGAAATGATCACCATTTGAGACGATATGTCGCGCGCAAAATTTGGGTCGCTGCCTTGCCCATTGAAGATATATACCCATGAGTTCACCTGTCAACTCCATACTTCTCAGACCATCATATTATTTAGATTGCAGTCAATTTAGAGTCACTAGTAAGTTCTATTCTTGAACCAGCCATAAAATGAACAGAATTCAACATCATTCCCTTCAACCTTTATAGGTGCATGTTTGATTTTGTCTGATTTCATAGCACTACACCATTTTCAAAATTTACATCAATAGCTATACAACATACCATTTTAGTGACAAAGTACCCATTCGGGGAGCATCACCCATCTTGGACAGTCTCTTTTAATTGTTGTTATTGTTGTTTAAATGTTGATGAGAAGGAACATCAAAGTTCTAATAACAACATAAAATCATGTCATTTTCTATTTTTGAATCAATGAGATGTGAAATGAAGATAAAAAAACTTTGAGCAGTGGAATGATTTATCATGTAAGTCAATCATATAGGTGAAAGTTCTGCTGTGAAATTAGATTTTGCTCTTAGGCTTGTTACGTCAATAAACTGTTTGATAATGAAGATCATCCGATATGTATATCAAATAATCTTAAGTTGCGACTGAAACCAGTACTGACCTCGATCAGCCCCCACACCAGCAATCTGGATGTGGACATATTGTTTTTTCCATCAAAATTCTATAGAACATCCTTCAAAACTAATGTCAATATTTAATTGACTTTCCTTATTAGCAAAAAATTGTTAGTCCAGTGCAGAAATTTAGTAGGGTACAGGTAAATAGTTTTGACCCATTAATCCTCTATTTTTACAGGTTGTATCGTTAAGTGCAACCATTAAAGATCCAGATAATTAGGCACAAAAATAACCTTACAGTGAACAGTGTAGATCCTGATCAGGACTGTAGGTTATAAAGCTGAGATTGGAAACCAGTCTCAAATCTCAAGCATCTGATTGGCTGAAATGGCGACTGGTCGCCATTTCAGCCAATCAGATGCTTGAGATTTGAGACTGGTTTCCATGCTCATTTTTATAACCTTGGGCACAGATTGCACAGATATGATGGCTTATCTGGATCAACACTGTTTTCCCATGAGAATGAAGTCATAAATATATATGGAATGAAGAGTTAAGCTTATACCATGTAGTAATACAGGACATGTTGTATTTATGTTCAAATCATTATTGCTTACATCCATTCTAATGAAGCAGAATATTTCCAGAAAATCAGAGTTATCAGATAACACTAATTTGATATGGTCACAGCATGCTTTATTAGAAAAACATGTCATTTGTTCTTTGCTTTATTTTGATACACAAGTCCATATGGGATATCACAAATGGGATTTATGGCACAATTTTAAATGGAAATAACAAACTATTTCCTGCTCAACAGTTAAATAACCTTAACAAGCTGCAAATAGAATGGTAACACAAAACACGTCTCAATATCATAAAACTCAATCTGGAGACCAGTCTCAAATCTCAAGCATCTAATGGGCTGAAATGTCATCTGGTCTCCAATCTTAGTTTTCTGATCTTGCAGCCAGGGTTTTTATATGCCTCCAAAGTATGTTTATCTACTTTTCAAAACAATTCAAGAAATCATTTGATCATTTCCCATTTGGTTACATTTAGTGAACACAGGACCGAGGGCTGAGTGCAAAATTATTCTGTTTGCTTAATATTTCTCTACAGGACACTCAGAATAGTTTCACACTCAGTCTTCAAGGCTTGGTTTTGATTCTAGAAGTTCAAAGGCATGTACTTCGATAATTAGATAATAAAGTCTGACAACAGTATCAATATAAAAGTTCCAGGGAAATATAAAGTGGTAAAATTTCTTTTTCATTAAAATATTCATATTTTTATAGCATTCAGTACAGGGATGGTTCAGTGGGGTTGCTTGAATCCCTTTTTTTAGCTCACCTGTCACGTAGTGACAAGGTGAGCTTTTGTGACCGCCTGATGTCCGTCGTCCGTCGTCCGTCGTGCGTCGTGCGTCGTCAACAATTGCTTCAATCGACTTCTTCTCTGAAACGGCTTGGCCAATTTTGATGAAACTTGCCACAGATGTTCCTTGCATGAAGCTCTTCCAAAGTTGTTCAAAGAAATCAATTCCATGCAGAACTCTGGTTGCCATGGCAACCGAAAGGAAAAACTTTAAAAATCTTCTTGTCTGAAACCACAAGGCCTAGAGCTTAGATATTTGGCATTTAGCATCCTCTAGTGGAGCTCTACAAAGATTGTTCAAATTATTTCCCTAGGGTCAAAATTGGCCCCGCCCCAGGGGTCACTTCATTTTACATAGACTTATATAGGAAAAACTTTAAAAATCTTCTTGTCTGAAACCACAAGGCCTAGAGCTTAGATATTTGGCATTTAGCACCCTCTAGTGGAACTCTAAAAAGATTGTTCAAATTATTTCCCTGGGGTCAAAATTGGCCCCGCCCCAGGGGTCACTTCATTTTACATAGACTTATATAGGAAAAACTTTAAAAATCTTCTTGTCTGAAACCACAAGGCCTAGAGCTTAGATATTTGGCATTTAGCATCCTCTAGTGGAACTCTACAAAGATTGTTCAAATTATTTCCCTGGGGTCAAAATTGGCCCCGCCCCAGGGGTCACTTCATTTTACATAGACTTATATAGGAAAAACTTTAAAAATCTTCTTGTCTGAAACCACAAGGCCTAGAGCTTAGATATTTGGCATTTAGCATCCTCTAGTGGAACTCTACAAAGATTGTTCAAATTATTTCCCTAGGGTCAAAATTGGCCCCGCCCCAGGGGTCACTTCATTTTACATAGACTTAGGGCCCGTTTCATTAAGAATTTACGATCGTGTCGTATCGTAAACTGCGATCACCATTTACGACAAAATTTACGAATGTGACAAACGCGTTTCATAAAGACCGTCGTAAATCCAGCTTACGATCGTAAGATACGACGCGTCGTACGACATAAAATACAGTGATCCAGTCCAAAACAGCCGTTTCCGGGCGCGAGGTTTTTAGCGCGCACCTGTCAATCAAGAAAATGGCGACTTCCATAAAACCGAAATTTGTTTAATTTTGCTTGTTTGATGAAACTTTCGTCGTTTTCTTCATGTAGATAATATAATAATAGAGGACAATGGTCATTAAACTACATTCCTACAGGGTTCCAGAACCTGTACTCCTAGACAACACTTGAAATAACAGGTAAGTTAAAGTTCAATAGGATTATTTATAAGTGTTAACATAATTTAATTTAAACATCGGTCTTGTAAACAATAAATAGTTAAGAATGGCTTATTCAAACATAATTTTATCGGACAATGTCAAAAAATATAATGTCGAGCATTGCAATCAGCCTGACAGGGGTGGGGTCAATGGGTTAAAGGGTCGTTCTGAATGGTATAGAGTCAAGATACAAAAATTTTATTTAAAGTCGGTGTTTACATTACAAAGCACAACATTAGCTATGAATAGCTATTGACAATTCAAGTCAACTATGAAGTCATATAGGCCACAAGTCAAAAAGGCCACAAAAAAGTCAAATGGGCCTCAGAAAAAAGTCAGGCCATACATTTTATTTTCCAACCCAAATAGGCCTCTCAAGACATAAAGGCCACAAAAAAGTCAAATAGGCCACACATTTTTTTACCAATGTTTTTATTAAATTAATTTGTGTAATAGTCTTATTCTGTTCCCTACGCTGTCATTAATTACCCAAGGTGTTGATTTAATGTTTTGTCAGGGTGTCACATTGTTATACAAGATCAAAATTTACAACACTTGTAGTAACAGTCAGAGGTGCTAATGCAATCAGAGGTGTCATATTTAATAAATACATTGTAACTAAATTTATTTCTAAACCAATTTCCATTTTCGACCATACAAAATACAAAGCTTATGTTGCAAGTGCATCAATATTAGATTCTCTGCTAGTGTAGACCAAGTGACTTGTGTAGACTAAGGACTAGGGTTTCATAATCAGACAAAAATCATAATTGATCATCGGAAATAATCAAACAACCCTTTTCGATCAATCATCGATTATATAATCGAAGCATTTACAACAACAATGTACATGCTTTAATAAAGAAGAATTTTATTTATAGGATTTTTTTATTAATATTCTAGCAATAAAAATACCCATAATTTGTTATTTTAATGCATTTTTTTCTATTTTGCAAAAAAACAATTTTCAAAATGATATTGTTAAGAATCTTCTGCTTAAGGCAGGCAAAACACACAAGAAATTTGTAACCTAGTATTTCATGCCATAAACTCTTTATTTCATAATTTTGAAATTTAATTATTTTAAATTTTAAAATGTAGAAATTCTTATTCATTGATTTTAGTTATTTTGAAATATGTTACTTAACATCTTTATTTAAGTAAGGTATTAAATGTTTTTAAGTTATCATCTTAACAAAGAAGATTTAATTAAGTCAAGCTGCTTGGGATTTTAGCAGCTTGCACTAGGTCTTTGCTGTATAAACAATTCAGCATATTTTGTTGATTAAGTGTGAAGCCTTAATAAATTGTTAAGCAAACTCTCCAAATTAAGCTAAGGGTTTCACCTATTTGTAACATAACTTTTCATTGGATAATATTTTACTTTCTTTTAAATTTTCATTGGTTAATTAATGTTTTAGGGTTTTGTCTTAGAAAACCTTAATATCAATTTTAGAATGTATCTTTAGTCTTATGAAAGTTTTCGACAAGTAAAGTCATACAAAAGTCTTCATTGTGTTAACAACTAAAAGTTAGGAATTTGGTGCTAGTCTTCAGATGTGTTCATCATTGTGTTACATTGGAAATTTTATATTATCCCTTTCCTGGATATATACGCATTTTTAAGCATGTGCGACCAGTGTAGATCCAGATCAGCCGGCACATCTGTGCCGTCTGATCAGGATCTGCACTGGTCGCATTTTGGTCAGAAATAACCTAATTAATAAAAAAGCGAACAGTTTAGATCCTGATCAGACGGCATGGATGTGCCGGCTGATCTGGATCTAAACTGATCGCCCAAGCAATAAAGGTGTATCTGTATAGGAATTGGTTATAATAACTTTGAATATTGATAAGTCCACCAGAATTAAAAAGGAATTTAGAACTTACACATGGAGTTATAGTTTATTCACCTGTTCCCAGTAAATAGTTGGGGACAGGGTTGAGCTTGTGACCAAGAGACCCAAACGGTGGCTGCGCCGCTTGAGACAGTTTCCCCCCAAAACACATATAAGCTCAGACATTTGTCTAGTGGCCACCGACCAACGGTCACAAATTCTTTAGAGGGGAATTTGTTTAAAAATAGAAAAAAAATAATTGGGGATGGAAATGGGGTCAAAATTTGGTTCTTACCGTTATGAAATGAGGGCCCTATATAGAACTGCTGTATTACCAAAAAAGAATATAGGTTTACTTTCTGGTATGAATTAGCATTTAGATGAACCACACACTAGCCCACAGGCTGCATGTATTATGTGTAACCGTATCTGATATGAGCATAAGGTGTAGGCTGCAGGTACAGGAGTCTTTTTCGTGAAATACTTAGTGGGAGAACATTATTCCAAAGTTTATTAAAAACCAAAATAACACTGATCTATGTCATATATCAAACACTGATTTTGTTCTGATACAGTGATCTCCCTTGTGAGCTGCTTAAAAAAACAGCAAACTGATGATCGATTATTAAACTTCGTAATCGATTATCGAAAATTTATCCTAAAAACGATCGATTTTCGATTATAATCGATCATCGTTTAATCTCTACTAAGGACATTGATCAAAAGAGCATATTGACATATAAATGGTAGTTAATTCTGATAGATGAAAATGGAAGTTTTCAACTTATTTTGTTCATATAAAACAGTTTTACATTGCTTTCACAAAAAAGAATAACTTTTCTTTTGTTGCAATATTTTGTGAATTGTTTTCCCACTTGTTGAGTCATGATGGTAACTGGTTTGTAGCAAAAAACCAGAAAAAGCACATGTTGCTTTGAGCAAAATACCCAATAAATGAAGCAACTTTGGAGCAACTTTTAAAATAATATTTATAAAACATCATAAACTGACATAGAACATATTAACACAATGATAATAAAGTCTTTATAAATAAAATAAAAATGTGGCCTATTTTTGTGGCCTATTTGACTTTTTCAAAATCAAGTGTGGCCCATTTGACTTTTTTGTGGCCTATATGACTTGTGGCCTATTTGACTGTAATCTGTTCTGAATTGAAGGGCTTTTCATGCTTATATAACAGAGGCCTATAAAAGGCCTCTTTCCAATCCAAAAATATAGTATTTTTTCCCAATTGTGGCAAAAACTCTTCCTAAAATGCTAGGTAACATGTCCAAAAATGGTTAAAACTCCTCTTAGGTGTGTTTGAAAAGAACAAAGCTTAAAAAATTAGATTTAAGTTAAAAATACCTATTAATTATAAATTTTTAAAACAAGAACCCATCTTTCAATTAATTTTGTTTTCCAAAAAAAAACAATTATCGCGCATAAACTTCCCAATTAGAAAGGCTAGGGTCTCTTCCCAATTTTCTGATGAAAAGCCCTGGAATTGTACACCATAGTGTTATGAAGGTGATGAGGTGTGAAAATAAAATTATCATCTTAAAGCGTGGTAATATGTTCATTGTTAGGTTGTAGCAGAACATTTTGACCTGGCCATGTGCGTCATCCATTAGGTTGTCCCGGAGAAATATTCATCATTCAGCATTTAAAAAAATTAAAGATAAATACTTAAAGGTGCAGGGGTTCCACTAACCGCTGAATCTCAAGAGTCATATTTATCATTTTTTAAGGTATATTGCCAATTAGTAGCCAAAATACCCACAATTTAAGGCTAAAGTGACCCTTTTGCTAATATTACAAAGGACAAAATGGCATTTTGGAAATTCCAAAAGTCAAAATGCCATCACTTGTGTCAAATGGAACCCCTGAAAGGTGGTTAATCAGAATAGTAGAAACTTAATCTGTGAGACTTGGGTTTTTATGAACTTTATATTTCCAATCTATTTAATTTCTTCATGATTTTGGTGTAAATGAAACCAAAACACAGGGTTTATATTGAATCCTTATTGAATTTTTAGCATTCTCGGTAAATGCATTGTTGCAATCACATCAGGGTCTACATCATTTTTTTGATTTACTGGATTGTGTTTAGGGAGGAAATATAGGATCACTAGCTTGGGATTGTATAAGTTAATGGTATCCAGATACATGTATTATGACCAAATATAATATAATTAATAAACAGATTTTCCCATGTTTTGAAATACAAAGGATCATCAGCAAACAGTAAAATAATTTTAATTATAATAATTATTTTATAATAATCAGTTAGTCTGGTCAATTCAAATGGTCTTTGGAAACTAACTATGCAAACCTCTCATGAAACTGATGTCCTTATTTTTCCTCTTTGTTGTGTCAGAAATCAAGTTAAGGATTGGAAGATTGAAATCACTTACAGTAATAGCACGCCTGAAACTTTTTATTGAAATGACTGGTGGTTTTATTAACACCTATTTAGTAAATGTATCTTGTATTTTAATGTTTCTTCAGTTAAGAAGAAAAGACAAGTGGAATGGTAGCATGAAACCCTGCAGCTGATTATAGTTGCAGTTTAATTCGCAAGATCTGGTCACTACAAGGAAGGACATTTTATTGATTTCAAGGTATTTCTGATAATAATTAATGTTCCTAAAATTAAAGTGACCTCACTGATACTCCGAAAGTTGCCAGACCGAAGGGCCGATGTGATTCATTATGTTATCAGACCAAACTCCTAATACTTGCTAATACCTTTTTAAAATGTTTTGATCCGACATAATTTGTTTCAGTCAGACAGATTTTCACATCTTGTCTGACCAAATGTCTAACTCTTATTTTTAATTTTCAGGAAGGCTGACCTCAATACTGTAAATTGGGATATTTTGGCGTCATGATATTTTGGCCATTTTGCCCCATAACGCCTGTGTTTTATTTTGGCCAGTTTAATTTTGGCCATTTATCATTGTGTGGTGAAAAATAAACACAGATACATTTTTTTGTCGTGTGCATAAAGTAATTTAAAATCGACATTTTCATAACATTTATTGCAACACACAATAATCCAACAAACTGAATGAAATACAGTAATTGAAATTTAAAATTATGAGAATGATCGGGTTGGTTTGATAAGCGATAAATACATGTAGTGGTCAAAGTGAGACGAAGTGTGAAAGACAATCTGTATTGTTGTTGTGTTTGCACTAAATGGGTGAATTTTCACCTGTGACATATTTTGATGTGTTTAATTTTGGCCTTGCATTAGGTTGGCCAATTTAAGGGCTTGCCACACTCCTCCCAATTCTATTCATCGATAAAATAAAAATCATCAAATCTCAGTAATGGCAAAATGCCGTTCAATGAAACTTTGCACAAATGAATGTTACTAATGTAACTTTATTTTGCATACAGAACGACACGTTAGAAAAGTAAAGAAACAAAGCTAGACCTAGAAATTCCTTGAATTCTATTTGCATAAATTCACAAAAACTAAGGGATGCAGAACATAATTTTAAATTCCCTCATGAGCGCAATGATACTGACAAGAAAATGTTGTGTACTTTGTAAAAAACTTTCAACTATTAAAAGCGAAATCAGTGATTGTCATCAGTTTACGCGACCAGGAAATTGAAGGTCAAACACACTTTTACTAATATCACGTAAAGTTTACATATGTAAATCACGAGGGCACAATAAATTGTTGTCAGTATCATATTACTCATGTGGGAATTTAAAATGATGTTTTGTGTTCTTTAGTTTTTGTGAATTTATGTAAATAGAAGTTGAGGGAATTTTTTGATCTCGCTATTGTTCTTTACTTTTCTAACGTGTCTTACCATCTGTAAAATAAAGATACATTAATAACATACATTTGTGCAAAGTTTCAATTAACAGCAGTTTGCCGTTATTGAGATTTTGATAATTTTCTTTTTATCGATTAATAGAATTGGGAGGAGTGTGGCAGGCCCTTAAGGCCAATTTTTAACCAAGGCCAAAATAAACCAACGGTTGATACTTCTTAAAAAATATGATTCAGAGTAAGATTATTAATTAAGTTTGATTGATAGAATTTTCACTTTTCAACAGTTATTGGTTCAATTTTAAACACTCACTTATGTCTTTTAGGGTTATTTGAAATAATTTTCCTCTCATTTACATTTTAATGTGGATGTTTATCAGTATTGGATTATCTTCAAACTGAAGTGAATATAAATTGAAGACTGACTCATATGTATTGACATGTATTTCCTTATTATCTTCAAATAAAATGTTTTCATTTTCAGATTTATGAATGATGAGAAGGAAAGAGCAGCTAGAAACAGACAGTTAAAACATACCCCTTGATATGGATGACTGTATTTTATTGTAAAATGTTACTTAGAAATAAAGAATTATTAAAACAAGTTGAAATTGAATTTCAAGACAAATAATACACAGTATATAGCTATTTGGTTTCCCTATTACCTGTAGCCAGGTGACATTTATGCCTGATTAGTCTGAACGATACATGATTTTCTGTTAAATGCTATTTTTGGTGTTGCCTTTCGAAGAAAAGGCAATACATAGGGATCACTTTGTCCATCAGTCCGTCTGTCTGTCCATCAGTCCATCACAAAAACTTAACATTGGCTATAACGTTTCTGTTTCTTAATACTTCATCAAACTTTCAAATTGTACTGCTTATAACAAAGTCACAGTAATGCCAAATTCTTTAGGTTAAGGTCACATTTGATGGAGTTAGGCCCCTTTTTGTACATTCATTTTGACATGAAAACTTAATGATAGCTAAAAATTTGCCATTTTTCAATACTTGTTCATGAAACTTTCAAATTATATTGCTTATGACAACTTGCTCATGATGATGCTATATGTTTTAGATCAAGGTCACATTTGATGGAGTTATGCCCCTTTCTGTACTTCGCCATTTCTTAATATTTCTTCATCAAACTTTTAAATTATATTGCTCATGACAACATGCTCATCATTATACCATAGTCAAGCTAGAGTTATGCCCCTTCTTTGAACTGACCACCCATCTAGTTGCTTTCTCATGTTACTTGGATTAGTTGGATAACAGTAACTGTCCCTGGTATTTCAGTCACTTTAAAGTGTTTGTAGCTGCTCCTACACGTCTGGAAAGACTTGATGAAACTTGGCAAACTAATGTAACAAAGGGCTTCTAGCCATGTAACAGGAATATTGTGGTTGTCCAAAATTTGCATGAGTTATTGCGAATTGCTATTTTTATGCCCCCACAAAGTGGGAGGCATATAGAGCTCTTCCGTCCATCCGTAATCCCCAAATCTTTTATCAACACCTCCTAAACTATAAGGCGGATTTCTTTCAAACTTACAAAGATGATCAAGCAGGATGTGTAGATGATCGTAAAGAAAGGATTTTTTCCTGCGACCATTATTACCAGCGTTATGGCCCTTCATTAATTTCAGTAATTAAATCTTGTGGCTTCAACTCCTCATAAACTATAAGGTGGATTTCTTTCAAACTTGCACAGATGATCAAGCAGGATGTGTAGATGATCATGATAACCAAATCAAATCAAAGTTACAATTTTTCACCGAAGGTAATTTTTTGTGTCAACTTTTCGAAGAAATAGGGGTCGCTTTTTCCGTCCGTCTGTCACGAAAACTTTACACTGGATATAACTTTGCCATTTTTAAAATATTTCTTCATGAGCTTTCAAATTATATTGCTTATGACAACAGGCTCATGATGATGCAAAATTCTTTAGGTCAAGGTCACATTTCATGGAGTTATTCCCATTTTTGTACTTGGATTTTGAAATGAAAACTTAACGTTGGCTACAACTTTGCCATTTTTCAATCCTTCTTCATGCAACTTTCAAACTATATTGCTTATGACAACATGCTCATGATGAAACCAAATTCTTTAGGTCAAGGTCACATTTGTTGGAGCTATGTCCCCATTTGTACTTGTATTTTGACATGAAAACTTAAAGTTGGCTATAATTTTGTCATTTCTCAATATTTCTTCATGAAACTTTCAAATTATATTGCTCAAGACAACACACTCATGATGACGACAAGTTGTTTCGGTCAAGATGGAGTTATGCCCCTTTATGAACTAGCATTTTTTCCAACATTGTACCGTGGGCGACACGTGTTCAACTGAACACCCATTTAGTTTCATACCAGTATTCTATAACAGAAATGGGTTTCATACTTTAAATATGTCTTAACATCAATTGTTTGGACTTACACCTCTGCTGTATAATTGTTAACTTCTCTTTAGAAATATTCTTGATTAGAGCATAACACATGTAATATGATCTTAGTTGAACTTGACTAAAAGCCTTCCAAACTGGTAGCTGAAATTAGGAAATCTAAACAAGGTAAAAGCCAGAATGCAATCTTTTAAATTTCATGACAATTAACTGTTTACTCCCTCAATATCTATATGGGTTTATTGCATGTATGCAAACAGTATATATCCAGATCATCTTGCAAATTTGTGCCATCTGATGAGGGTCTACACTGTTCACTTATTGTTCAGAAATAACCCAATGTATCACAAAATGCAAAGTGAATATTCAGATCAGATGGCAAGTGTACATCCTGATCAGATGGCAAATGTGGACGCGGATTAGATGGTGCTGATGACAGCAATATCCAATGGTTAATACATGTATCTTCTTTAAACTTAAATTGGTTCATTAAGTGAAATGTGATTATCAGTAATTAACACTATTTTGGTAACATGAACAAAACATCTTTTCGTTAAATTTCTGGTTCTTTTAAATATAATTTAATTTTTTAGTATGTTTCGTTCTGACATCTTTTGGAGGTAGCATTTATTCTGAGACAGAAATTGAAAAAAAGAACAATGATGTAGAAAAAACCTTACTTAATATTGTACAGTGCAAAACAGATGTAGCTGTATATGAATAAAGAAGGCAGTATAACTGTTTTGCACTCAACTCGCAATTTGTTTACTTTGTGTTTTACTTTAGCCAGAGTGGTTCAGGTGGGGTAGGTTAATAAATATTACATGAAAACAAGGTTAAGCTTTTCATATTTGTCATTCTAAGTAATACAAAAGATTAAAAATATTTACTACTGAACATATTTATTACTAAACCAACTCTTCTACAGTAGGTCTTTTTTTTTCTATGAAAATGGAGTCATTATATAATACATGTATCAATAATCAACTGTTTACATATTGTTATGTGTTTTCACAATTGTTGATTTATGTAAGAGTTTGATTATCATTCACTGCTGCTTTTGTCAAATGCATGTGAAGGTTGTTACAGTTCATTCTACTTTGATCATGTTGATAGCTGCAGGTTGCAATGTTCATTCTTCTTTGTGATGCACTGACATTTTCTTTTCTCTGAATCTGCAAATTGCATCTCTCTTCCTGCAAATGATGAAAGTGCAAATAAGTTGTGGTAATATAATCAAAGACATTAAATGAAGGAATTAACAATACTGTCACATTTGAAGTGTCAGAAATATGAAATATAGTGAAAGAGAAATAGGGTAGTAAAACTCTCAATCATGTTCAGCATTTATAAAACATTAAATTATAATATCCATCTTATTTCCAAAGATGCTGAAAAAGTTATTCAAACAATTCTTTGTAGCTATGTTACAAAACTTATATATGCTGTCATGAAAAAGAAATCTATAAGTCATTTATCAATAGACATATAACTATACCTCATTTATTAGCTGTATACTTCCACTCCAGCATCAGTAGGTCTGTTGTCATGAACTTGATGTGAAGTCCTTAATATTTTAGCCGAGCTTCACTCCAAGCTTGCCTTTGGGAGTACGGCCACAGCTATAACTGAACAATAACCCGCCTGAATAATGACCTCTTTTATCACACGACCTGCAATAAGTTTCTCAAGTTTATTCTAAGTTTGTGTTAGGATGGGTGGGGTTAAAATAAACAGTTTAATACGCAAATCATACGTAAAGCCCGGTTTAAAATGATACAATTTATCTACAGCAATAACAAATCAAATTGTTTGAGAACTCGGTAGTGTATGCTACGTTAATTTACCTTGCATTTTGCATGTAGTCAGACAATGAGAATATTTGCCATAACTAACAGACATTTTGAGCTATTTAGAGTTATCCGCCGTTGTGTACTCGGAAGAACGAGTTTATTTTTAGCATTATCTGTCAAAATCACTGGAAAGAATGTGCAACTCGAATAGCAACAAAAGTACGTACCCTAATATGGAAAATTGTAATCCTAGCGGGCTACTACGGGCGCCGCCATGTTGAATCGTAAATATTTACGAGACCCTCCAGGCTGTCGTAGATTTACGACAGTTTTTCGCGATATCGTACGATCGTAAATGTTTATGAAACGCGATTGAGTCGGTCCGAACGTCGTACGACGTCGTACGACCGAATTTACGATACGATCCGTCGTACGACGCTTTATGAAACGGGCCCA